>VWYI01025731.1:301155-400098 GCA_013399455.1 Anthoscopus minutus | reverse complement strand
GGGGCCTCTCGCCGTGCGGCTGAAGGAGGTCGCGCCGCAGGCCGGGCCGGGCCGGGCCCCGCGGCGGGGGGTGAGCGGGACGGCCTGTCCTGGCCCGGGCTCCGGTGATGCCTCAGCTCCGTCGCAGTCCGGAGCGCCTTGACAGCCCTGCAGGCTCAGGCGCCGGTGGCCGGGGTGACCGGGACACCGCGTCCTGGCGTTACGGGGAGGGGCCGGAGAACAAGCCCGACCCTCCCAGATCCTCCCCTGTGCTCTGTATGTAGCCTGGAGTCCGAGGTAGTGTCATGGCTTTGGTGCTGTGGGGGTGTTATCCCTCTGGTACCCGCTGAAGGTGTTTTTTTCAGGGAAGGGCAATAAATCCGTTTCGTTTTATTGCACTGAGACGCCTCCATTGCCCAGGACTCGCGCTGTGCACCTTGGGGCAAATGGAAAACCTCCTGCATGCCAGCTTTCTGTGTGCTCTCTACAGCATGGCATATCTGTGATGGGGGAAAAGAAACAGTGCATGGAGGTATCCCCCGAAGTAGCCTTATTTAAGAAGGATATTCCCTGTATCTCTGATTTAAATTATCTATGATAATCTTTTGGAGAAGGTTTATCATGTTAATCCATTTTTTTTCACTGTCAGCCTTGTTTTATTTGAATTACTCAGTCTTAAAAAGAACTTTAAGAGTAAGCTGTGTGGGGAATAGTGGGGGAAATTACAATGACAGTGGACAAGGAACTATTTTTATGAAATATGGACCAGACTTTTAAACCACCACTTCTGCAGAGCATAAAGAACATTAGTTTACATTTGAAGCAGGGCATCATGTGTGTTAAGAAACTCAATAAGGGCACTGGTAATACCAGGAGGATATTGATTCATATGTGCAGTGGATTTATACTGAAAGTGATCTTGAAAAGAGATGGATAAAAACTCTGTTATCAGAAGTGTCTGCAGTCTGTTTTCCACGTGCTTCTATGACCCTCTAGAAACCTGGGCAGAATAATTCCCAAGACTGTCCATGACATTAGGGCATGTTTAGAGGTGGAAGTGCCAAGGTAAAAGCTAGGTTGTCATTTGAGACAGAACAGCTGCAGGAATTTTCAGTGGCTTAAGGCTTTCATTTACTTCCACCATTTTGAGGGTGCTGTGGTGCATTAAATATCAGGTTGTTCTTGTGGTTCATTGCTTCTTTCTTATTTTTGACCTCCGGTAGAGATTTAATTAATACTATTGCTTAGGTTGCTCTTAGCTCAGCTTGATTCCTTTCCAATCACTGTTTTCATTTCAGGGTTGGTTTGGGAAACATAGTGAACTGGAACAGTTCTAACTCTTCCTGACTCCGGTGTGGCATCCTAGGTGCCAATTTCTGACTGACAATCTCAAGGCTGAGTGGGTTGGGATGGTCTGTGATCACGCTGGTGGTCTCTGGTTTGTTTAGCTGCTGACAGCTGACATCTGTGCTGAAGAGCAATGTGTGGAGAAGGAAAAACTAGGAAGTCAGGGGTTTTGAGTCATATTAATCTGTAACTGGAATCTAGCTGGAATGACATAGCTCCTATATGCTTTTATAGATTGCATATTCAGTACTTATGGCTGGAAGTATGGCTCTGACCTAATTTTGAAATTTAAATGGAACCCGAGGGAAGTGACTAGTACCACTTACAAGTTCTTTGTTTCTGTTATATATTATGTCATTTGCACCTATTTTCCAACCTCCCTGACAAATTTTTCTTATTCTGTTATGTGTTCTTTACTAACTTGTAGAAGAAAGAACTATACATTTTTCAGGCAGATATATTATGAAGAAAAAATGTGAAATTACTGTGTTTAAGAAGCTTGCTGCTGCAGTATGATAAACTGAGAAAAACATTCCTTTCCCTTCTCTCTCAAGTGTTTTCAAAGTACTTTACATGATAGTAGGTAGTCCCTTCGGAATGAGTGTATCTGTGCAAAGGTATTGTGGCAGAGGGTGAGATTTACCTGCAGTAAGGTATATACAATAATAATTTCAGTGAGAATGGTCACAGACATTAAGTTGTAAGTGCTGTGATGACCTCTCCTTACTGTTATAACATGTTGAAGCCTCACCCTGTTTTGCAAAATGACATCATGCATCCTTGCTGTTAAATCTTACAGAAAATTATGTATGCAGACAGTATATGAGCTTTGTCAGCACTCTAGCAGTTGCTGAGCTCTTGCAGGACTTAATCTGCTTCCAAAATGGTGCTGATGGTGTTTGTGTTCCTCCAGTTGCCTGGGAGCCCTGCTCAGAGATGGGTGTTGACACAGGTGTTATAAAAAGCTTTGGATCTGTGAAGTGGGAAATGACAAGGGAATATTAGCAGGTAGGAAATAATACCAATGAGTGGGGATTCAGCATACCAGTAGTTCAGCTGTTGCTAATTTGCTGCAAATGCCAGGTGGAGAGAGAAGAGTGTGGGGTTTTGAGGCGCTCATAGGTTTAACTGAGGACTGGGTGATAGTTTCAGTGATGCTGTCCTGGAAGAGCACTTTCTATGCATCTGGGTACATGGAGAATGTGGACAAGTGCTTGTTTAGAGCATCCGGTAAGTGGATGATGGCTGCTGCTCTTAGGAGCTACAGCTCAGGTCTGCTGGTGCATGAGAGTGAAAAGGCTGCAGAAGTCTTGAAAGATTAGGTAAGGAAATCTGGTATGATCAAGGACAGTTCACTGCTGGGATGATACAGTTAAAAGTAGTGACTAAGAAAAGGATCGAGTCATCAGCTTTTAAAATAGATGTTGAGCTAAAAATGTGATGCCAGAGAAGAACAAGCAGTAATACTGTTCTATTTAGTAGGAGCCCTTTTTATTTTATTATTTTTTTAAGGATCAATATTCAATTTTAAATTGTATAATGAAAAATACAGCTATTTCTATACATTAGAAAATTAGGCATTTTATAACCATGTATTTTGTTTTTTGAAAGGAGGAGTAACAGTGAGAAAATAATGGGATTCATATATGGAAAATGTTTATAAAATTTTTTTATGGTATTTGTTTTTGAATTAGAGATAAAGAAATCTTGTAACAGGTAACATGTAATAGCAACAGTAAAAAAACTTCTATGACTGAAAATAACTGTGTGTTTTTAGAAAAACTTTAAAGTTCATTTGGCAGCACAGTACATATGTTTTTAGCAATTCCTCAGTCACACCAAGCAATAAAAGACCTTGAGTTTTACCTTGGACCAATCAAATTATTTTTACAGATGGACAGCTAAACAAATGAGAGACACTTTGGAGTTAAATCTGAATTTCACTTCTAAATTAATACCTTATCCTTCATGTTATTGTAGCTTTTTAAATACCTTAAAAATGAAAATAAGATAAATTATTTCTTTTCAAATTATTGCTCTTTTTTTGCAGTTTTAGCAACTTCAGCATTAACATTATATTATCTCAGGACTAATTTTAAGATTTATTTGTTCTTTTTTACTTCGAAGATGAGCTCTGATTCCCTTTGCTGGCATTGGAGCTGATAGTGTTCAGCACTCAGAAAAATTCAACCCTCATTGTGGAAAATTGAATTGGAAAATTGTATTTCTCAATCCAGAATTGCAAGGAATCGCCTGTCCTTTTTACAAACCTCATAAGAGATTACTGAAGCACAAGATAAATGCTGCCAGTTAGGAAAACAAATTAAAGTGAGCCCTTTCTCAGTGTTTCACTGTTTGGTTGAAGGCTAATGTCAATATGAACACTTAACTAACACTTCTGATGATTTAGTCAGCTCCATTACGCTTGGCAGAAAGCTGAGGCAGCAGCTTTTTGTTTCCTGCAGCACCTGTGGCTGACACTGTTTGCTGACCCCAGCGCAGTCTGACTGGGTAAAAGGCCACAGCTTTCCAGAGAGAACCTGGGGTTGCCAGGAGCTCCAGAGAGGTCAGTGATTAGCAGCCCCATTTGTTCCAGGGAACTGGGCCCGGGGGCAAGTGGTACAAATGGTGGTTGCTTACCAGTTACAGGAGCTGTGAGAGGAACTGACTGATGGCCAGCAGTAGCCACTGCTGTGGCTGTAACTCTGAAGGGAGCTTCATGCCTAGGCCTGAGCTTTGTACTAGAGCACTGTAGCCAGAAACCTGTTTTTGCTCTGAGGCTGAAATGTGCCTGCAGTTCATTGAGTCTTTTTCTAATTAAGTTTGGTTTTATTTTATTAATAGACTTGGAACGTCTGGCTAATAAACAAACATGAGTCATCTGAAGTTATTTGCAGCTACGTTGAAGAGGCATGGCTTTAAACTTTTGGAAAAGCAGGATATAGCCAGAAGGGTATTTTTACATGGCCAACGGTATGCTTCATCAGGAACCTCAGAGCCATTCCTGAGTGGGAGTAATTCCAATTATGTGGAGGAAATGTACTATGCGTGGCTTGAAAACCCTAAAAGCGTACATAAGGTAAGTCTAAAACTTGACTGTGATGCTGGCTTAAGAGTGGAATAGATTTCTTTTACTTTTTTTACTTGCTTTTTTAATAAAAAGTTCAGGAAAAGGTCTTGTGTGAAATGAAAAACGTGAAATTAATTTCCCACCTATTGATTAGTGTAAGATGTGATATTGCAACTATAAAAGTACAGAGGAGGCACAGGCATGGTGAGCAGAGCGGAAAGAATGAGAAGTCCAGACCAGAAACAGAAAGCTGCTGTGAAATTTTGTTCCTCCATGGTAATGCTGGTCAAGCAGTCTGTTAAGTAATTAGTTACATCCAGAAGAAGACCCAAGAATAAAATATATTTAATTTTTTGGTTTATAGTAAGGCTATATCAGAAAATATGTTACATTTAAATAATGTTTTGATATTGGTACTTCTAAACTGAAGAAGATGAATGTTCAGTTGCCTTTGGATTAAACTTTGGAAGTTGTAACCTTAAAACTGAATCTGAAATTGCCAGAATATTCTTCTGAAGCATATTGAAAGGTAGTCTTTTTTTTTGTGTCTCTCCTCTCTCCAGGTAATAGACATTTGTTTGCTTTTCTAAAACCTCTATTACCCAAATCCTTTCTTGTGGACAAAATACATAGGCTTATGTTTTAACAAGCTTTCTGCTGACAAAGAGGGCTCTGTTATGGTGATACATGTATAGTAACTTAAGAAACTGATGAAAAGTCTGATCAATTCTAAGACAAGTAATTTTCCAGGAAGTAATGTGAATTGTTCCCAAAATGTTCACCAAATTGGTTGTCTGTTCCCTTATTCTCAAGGCACATATATCAAAATGTCACTTAGAAGTTGTTCTAAGTCTAAAAATCTGTCTAGAGCATGAGGAAGTGATGCATGCTAAGGGCAGAAACAAAAAAAGGAAACCAAAAAGGGTGGTTTTGTAGCTGTTTTTTTCTTTGGATGCTGTGTGTGAACTTAGCCTTGTTGAAAGGTGAACAGTCTGAAGACTGTTCACATAGCAGATTGATCCTAGGTCTTTTATGTTACACCTGAACTTAGGATGGAGAAACCTTCTCCAGAGAGTGGGTCTTTCTCATCTTGTCCTGTAGCTGCCTACTGAGCTCCACCAGTGTGGAGTGCTTTGTGTGGGTGCACTGAATTTCTGCAAAGCCCTCATGATGTGTCAAGGCTGTGGATCGATACCAACCCTTTTATACTGGGGATACTGAAGGGATGTACTCATGCATAAGAAGTGTGTGGTGACATCTTGTTTTTTATTGTATTTACATCATGTTGGCTTCTGGCTAACTTCTTTCCTTCAGATGAGTGAAATTCCTGGGTCAGCCCCTTTGCAGTGGAGTGCTGGGAAGCCCTGCAGGCGTTTCTGTGGGTGGGAAGTTCCCCTCGGCGCGGGCCGGGGAGTGCAGGGCGGCGGAGCTGGCCAGGGTGCTGAAGCAAGGCGGCTGGGAGATGCACTCCTGCGCGTTCCGGATCGGTGATTGGGGTAGGCAGAAATGCTAAAAATCCTGCCGAAAGGCCATCCAACTCATTCGGCAATTCAGGCGCAGTCTGATCGTGGATCCTGTTGAGGGGATTCAGGTTGTGGTTGAACAGCAGGCAATAAATCGGCACGAGTGAGTTGACAGGGGAATATAGAATGTGGCCCAGGGAGTGGATCCCAGGTGATTCAAGATGCATTTTTGTCATGGTTTAACTTCATCTGAAAACCATGCAGGCACTTGTGCTTTCTCTCTCGGACACATGTGTGAATGGGGGAAAGGATCAGCAGGGTAGAAGTGAGAAAACTTGTGGATGGAGATAAAGATAGTTTAAAAGGGAAAGCAAAAGCTGCATACACAAGCAAAGCAAAACAAAACAAGGAATTCATTCACCAATTCCATTTGGGCAGGCAGGTGTTCAGCTGTCTCCAGGACAGCAGGGCTCCAACACATGTAATGGTGACTTGGGGAGACAAACACCATAATTCCAACTGTCCCCCTTTCCTTCTTCTTTCCTCACACTGAGCATGATGTGATTTGGAATATCCCTTAGGTCAGTTGGCATTGGCTGTCCTGGCTGTGTCCCTCCCAAGTCCTTGTGCACCCCCAGCCTCCTTACTGGTGGGATGAGGAGCAGAAAGGCCTTGGCTCTGTGTAAGCTCTGCTCGGCAATAACAAAAACATCTCTATATTGCCAACCCCCTTTTGAAATCCAAACCAGTTATTGTGCAATTAACTGTTCCAGCCCAAACCAGCACAAGTGTAAAACTGTGAATCCTTTTCTAGGTTAACTGTGTTTAATAAACTTGGCATAGTAACAAACTGAAGTAAATTCACTATGTCCCTGATGTACGAGGCTTGAAAGAATATGATGGATGGAAATAATGGATTACAGCTATTCTTGCCTAAATTATTAGTTTTTTCACATCTTATGAAAAAAGGAGAGTGGGATAAAAATGCCAGTTAATTTTACTTTGTTTCATCAACAAAATGAATTTTTGGTTTCTTGAAAACTATCTTATTTCATTAACTGAGAGCTGCAAATGCCTTCCTAAGATTTTTGTTGGCAGAAATTGTTTAATTTGAGCTTTCATAAAACAAGTTAAAATGTTAAGGGTTGAAATCACCCTGTTTTCTTAAAAATACAGAAAAATTTGTGATGTGATTTTGACTGTAAAGTTGTGCATTTGTCATTGGGGTATGGAAAGGAGAGAAAGTGTTGGAAAATAATGTCAAGAGACACCATGTGTCTCTTGATTATGGTTTTGTTAATGATTTGGCTCTTTGCAGGCCACTTATTTTCATGGTTTTATTCAGTATGTCCAGAATGGTTTAGAGAATTAGCTTGTGAATTTAGACATTGCATTCCCTTTCATAATTTTCCTTTTTCTACCCTATTTCTCCTCAGGTTTTTTCTTAGATAACCCTTTTTCAGAGGGGATGTGCCTCCTCATTGATTAGATAGAAAACTTTGATTTTTATGGGCTTTAAAAGTCATACACTATTCACTTGTACTTAGAAACTCTGATTAATCAGGGCTGCTCAACTGCTTTCCCTCTCAGAAGATTTGACTGGACATGTCTTCCCATGTATGCTTATTTACAGCTGTTGGAAATATGGCTGTCACATTCCAAAGACATGCAATGTTTCTAAGAATTTCTCCTTTTTATTTATCTCATGGTTGCATATCAAGGAATATGCATATATATATAAAAAAGAGCTTTTATTCTTTGTAGAACGCCATTTCAGCTGATTTCCTGCTTTTCCTTGCCTTTTGAATTTCATATCGTCAGAGTAGCCAAAACAACAATCAGAATAAAATGACGTCTGCTCTGAAAAAGGCATCATTATTTCTCCTTGAAGCTTGGTGTCAGGGCCATAGATCATAAGAGAGAAGTTTGACAAGGCTCAGTTATTACTATCACAAGATTAATTACAAAACTGCATGGTTGACTATGGAGTACATAATGCCTGCCATGTTATTCTGTGTGCAGCCACTCTGCCGTGAGTGTGGAATCACCTCCTTGGTCCATGGACTAGGAAAAAATGTGAGGGTTTATTTTACTTCGACTTCATTTTATTCATTCTCTTTTTTAAATGATATAGTGGTAGTCAGTATGTGCCTTCTAAGACTTTACTGTCCTCACTGCAGTTGATGAATATTGTGATGGCACTAGGAAAAAATACCCCAGACCATCAAGATAAAGCATATGTTACTTGTTATTCTAATTGCACCACTGTTTATTGTATGACAGTAAAATGTCACTGAATCACCTGAATTGTGTTAAAGTACTTGAGAAAATAATGGTCAACTACAATACAGATTTGCTGGCAGAAGGAAAGAAAATCGTCTATCACTATAGTAATTTTTTTTTTTTGGTGAATGTATTTTTGTGTTATAAATCTCTTCTACCATTTTCTTGAAGAACTTCACTGGTTTAGTTGAGAAGCTGCAGCTTTGCTGTGAGAGCAAGCTGATCCTCTGTTCAGTCACATGGCAAATGCTGTTGCCAAAGACTGACATTGATACACGGAACTTGAAGACTATAATCTGGTATCAATCTTGAAAGACACTACAGAAATTTGTAAAGGCTTTGATGGATGTGTATCTAGTAAAAACTAATTTTCTGTAGCCAAATGATGTATTTTCCCTCCCCTCTGATTAAATGTCAAGCCTGTCCAACAAATCAATAAGTTCAAAAATGTGATAGGAAAAAATAGTCTGGGTCCATTCTGTCTCAGCTGGCTGCATCTTCAGATGGAAACATTTTCTTTATATTTGTGAGTTTGCATGAAGAAAGAGACCTATACTGATTCTCTTTAAACATATCACTTGTTGGGCAAGTCTATTTGGACTTTGTTAACAGCTCTCTCAGCAGAGTACTTGCCTAAAAACACATTCAGTTGTTTGTGATACTGTAGTGTGGTAACTTTTACATTGAAATGAAAGATTTTACTCAACAAAGAAATAGTTTTTTTATTATTATCATTATATGTGTGCCATGGTGTTAGAAAAAGTAAGGAAGAAACATTAACATAAGCACAGAAAATTTTGTATTAAAACACTGGGTGTGAGAGATGTCATGGATCCAAATGTGTGTTTGGAATTTCCTAATTTAATGTTTAATGAAAATTTATAACAGCATATTGCCAAAATAATTTCTCCAGAGTAAGTAACTTTCGTAGTAGAAAAAGGAATTTTGATTGTTTTTCACTGAGGTCTCCAGCCTCTCAGACTGGCTGCTGTGTAGGCATGGAATGACAATACTGTTCTTAACACAGACCAAGTAGGTGTATAGAGAAAATCCCAGCTGAAATCACACTAATCACAGTCACACTAATAGGATTTGTAGACCACTTACAGAATGTAAATTCAGACTTCTAATCTTGGTGTGGCTGCCAAGATGTCAAGGTAAGAAGAATATAGGAAATGGGCATAAATAAGAGAAGGGAGGAGGAATGAATTCTTCATCAGTGTGTCTGGAACTGTCCACCACACATGATCTGTCTGCCTTAATTTGTCAGGGGATATAAAAGTCAGGCTATGTTTAGATAAGCCTGTGTAAGAGCAGGGTGATAAATTAAGTTTACTGTATTTGTATTGATGCAGCTTTGTAAGAATAAAGAAGTAAGAGGGGTGCATTAAAGCAATGCTTCCTGGATAGTGGCCTCATGCTAAGGATGAGATTCCCACCCACAAGTCCAATGAATTCCCCCCCACTTCCACAAGTTGAACCTGGAAGGTTGGGTGATGTTTAGCTCCTTTATGCTGCCTCTCTCATGGTGTTTCTGAACACCTTAGAGCTTTTAGAAATTTCAGTATGAAGACGTTTTGTTAATGAAAACAAAAAGGATTTTGTAAATATTTTTCTGTCATGCTTGTATTGAATTGTTTTGATGCTTTTGTGGGTTCTGTAATGCATATATTAAGTAATCTTTTAAAAATAATTTGGGCTACTTTTTCTTTTTTTCTGGCACTTGATTCTTTAAAATGTAATGGAAATCTGCAAGGCTTGCAGCCTTACAGAAATTTATTTCTTGCAGTTCTCCTATTCCAGTCATAAGGATATGTAGATTTTTAAATAGCTTCCTTTTTGTTTTCTGAATTTAGCCAACTGAAGGAAGTGTTTTACACAGACTTCCTTCTTTGCTAAGTGTCTTACATGTTTTGTCCCATTCTGCTGCTCTCTGTTTGCATTCATATATCTGATACCATTCTAACCTGGCACAGTGACCACCTCATCAGAATGAAAACAGTTCAGGAAAACAAGATTTGGGCATATGTGAGTAAAGTAGCTTGTGTAAAAGCAGAGGAGATAAAAGGATCTTTTGTTTGTTGTGATTCAGTTTCTGAGATAAATACTTGACTAAAATTATGACTTGCACCTGAAACCAGGCCCATAATTTCTTTCATGGTAAGGTAACCTAAGCTGTTGAGGAAGCTATCTTAGGACAAGTCTCACTCAAAAAAGCTTTAATTGCTTTTAAAGTTTCTTCAAGAAAAGCTGTTAAGGACTGAGTCTGATTTAGCATAATCAGTGAGTGTCTTGAAGTACCATGAATTCTATAATATCCTTAAAGGAATGGATTAATTTAGTTTATTAAGGTTCTTTGTTTTATAGGCTTGATAGCTCTTTACCAGCAGCATTATATTGTAACCATTCTTGGCTGCCTGAATAAACAGCACAATTAAAAAGAGCTGTTTGAATGGATAATATATGAAGATGCTTTACAGTCCCGTGTGCTGGAGAGTTTTCTGCTGAGCAAGCTTGGTGTAAGAAATGAGAGGAAAAGTGTTCTGTGTAAATAAAACACAGCTGAGACTGGGACATATCAATGCCCTTTTTTTTGCTGTCTGTCTGTGAGTTTAACACTGCAGTGCAGTGAGGTTCCCTTTGAGCTTGAAAGAGCTGCTTTGGATTAGACTTTTGTTTGAAGTAATAAATGTTTCTCTATCTTGCCTGTACGCATGACCAGTCCTGGGATGTGTTTTTCCGAAGTGCTAACGTTGGCCAAGCAGCCCATCTGCCAGCCCAGCTGGAAGGAAAGGGATCATTTCTGCAGAGCCATGGCCTGGCCCCAGCACCGGGGACGGCTGAAAAGGTTGTTGAAGATCACCTTGCTGTGCAGTCGTTGATAAGAGCATACCAAGTAAGTGCATTTTGGGGTAGGTGTGTCTGTGCAAACAACCTTCCTTTTTATGTTCTCATTTGTATTCTGATATTAACTACTGTCTTGCTTCTGATCCAAAATGCCTTGAACTAGACAGCTTTTCTTTCCAGCACAATGTCTAAACATGGAAGTGTTGGATTCTGGCTGGGGTGATCCTCTGGTTTAGCAAACTCATAATCCAGATTGCCCACAGACCTGATGTTGGTCATCTGATGTAGCCCAGAAGGACTTCATGGAGACAGTGGTTTGTGAAAGTCTGCCTTCACCCCCGGGAACGTTTTTACTACAGTCCTAAATGTTACTGCCATTCTTTAAGAAAGGATGGAATGTACTTGCTTTCTTATACATCTGAGGTGAATCTTGAGATTCCTGATTTGAGCAGGGTTATAGGTAAAAAGAGAGAGGAGAAATGATGAATTAACCAGAAACTGAATTTTGGGAGGCTGACAGTACTGAGTTTGGGTTAATTTTGATGGATTCTTTTAGAGAGCTGTTCATCAAAATAGATTTTTTTTCATACTCTGATTTTTAACCCTTTTATTAAATTAAGAAATTAAGTCAAATTTCATTCTTTTTCCCCTAAAAGAAGAAGGAACTTGGAAATAGGACAGTGAGTTTTTTTAGTTGTTTTCCAAATGACAAGCAAGTTTAAATATTTTTGTTTAGACTTGTATTTAGTATCTGAGTTTCAACAAAAGGCTTAAAAATTATGTTAAAAAACCCCCAAAAATAACCAACCTGTAAAACTAGATCTGTGTTTAACAAAATATTATACAAGTATTTTTTAAATTAGTAACTTCCCAAGAAGTTTCCTACAGTTTGATTTGAGCAGCTCTGCTCCTCCCTGCCCTAAGTATTTTGAATCCTTTTTAGATTGAGAGGAATAGCAGAACTTCTCAAAAGACTTTTTCTTGTACCATTGAGTTGGACAGTTGTTTAAAAAGAGTAGAAATGTTTGTGAATATAAAGAATATGTGAAATTTGCTTAGAAATATGTAGGAAATAACCAATTTTGCAGTAAAAATTTGGTGAAGTATTAGAGAAAATTAGAGTGCTTTGACACAATTTACTTGAAAATAATTCAGGGATTGCCATTTTGCTTTCTGTATTTGTCAAGTGATGGAACAGAAATGTCTGTAGAAATGGCAGGCACCCATGTGTCTGTGACAAACAGTCACAGAGGATTGCCTAAGGCAACTGTCTGTTTTTAAAAGGTATTTAGTACCTTCTAAATTCAGTGTTGAAGGGATATGATAATTTGTGACCTTCCTTTGCCTGATAATGAAATGAAATGGAGAAGGATACAGAATTTTCATTTCTCAAACCTGTCAGTGTTTTATAGTTTTTGTGGTAAACTGCTTTGTAGTCTGTTGAGCTGGACTTTGAGAAAGCAGTTAATCTATTGCTTGTTCTAGCAGAGGGCACTGGGCACACTGAAAGAAGAATTTTCAGTGGGATATGTTTGCTTAACAAAAGTGAGGCCAAAGAAATCAAGGCCTAGTTTCTGGTAGTCTGTATTTGCATTTAGTCATATGGCAGTCAATGAGAATTCTTTGTGTATGTATTTTCACAAAGTTGATCCCTGATTTTTGCAGATGTTCCTGTTTTCTGTATTCAGTAGCATTTACTAAAAAAAAGTAGTAGCATTTACTAAAAAATACCCTGATATTGAGGAAAATACTGTCTTTTAGTTAAAGACCAAACTGCTGCTGGAATAATATGGCATAGCATTTACTGATCTGCCTTTCTGGGTTTTAGCATTCCTGCTGATCTTTTTCCTCTTCCTATTAATACTGAAGAGCAGATGTAACTTAGAGGGGTGAATTCTTTCCTGTTGATGATGTTTGAGACAGAATTGTTTGCTTTGTTCCAGTCATATAAACTTAGTGCTGCTGTAAACAGTCAGATGTTGCTGTGGGTGTCATTTGAAACTGTCAGAGTTTCATTACTGGTGATTCATGAGATGCAAAGAATCACAGAAATCAGGCTGGGATTACAGGGCTGGTAGTTCCAAAAAAAGATGCTGTATTTCTGTTTTCTTATGACTGGAAACAATTTAGTTGTAAACTCCCACAAGTATACAATAATTGAACAGTGTTTTTACAGGTCCCTTCTTGATGAACCACACTGTGATCATATTCTATTGCTGTGTGATGAACTTGGATGTTAATATTGCAGTTTATAATTTTGGTTTTGTTTTTTCAGGGACAACTAGTATACTAGTGTGAATTAAATTCCACCCAAACGATGCAAATTTGTTGTTAAAAGGAAAAATTATAAGGAGAAATTTTTAATATATTCATCTATACAGATCTTTTAATGAGTTAATTTGGTATATGAAAGTCACACATAAGAGACATATAAAAATTATTTTATATTTGTGTCTCTCTGGGATCAATTAGTTATTTCTTCTGTTGCAATGTTATATGATAATTCACTAGTTTATAGCAACTTGTGGCATGCGTTAACACCACTCACACTGATCATTGAAAGCTGACTATATTCCTCGCTCAGTTTGTGTTCTTCAGTGTCTTGAATATTGATTCTATCAGATTAAATTTCTGAAATTTCATGGATGAAAATAGATGCTGTCTGATGTGGAGCAGAGCTCAGGAAGAGTGATTCCTTCACTGCCAATATAAACTACTTCAGCACCAATCTGTTTTAAGTCAGCAATTCTGTATTTTAATATACTGCAGATGCAGAAAGGAGGATTCAGGCAAAAACACAAAATGACTGAATTGGCAAATGGTAAGATCTATAGGCTTATCATAATTTCTTAATTTTACCTGGAGACTGAGCACATACTCTCTAGTAGCCTTCTTCATTAAACTCCAGTGTAATCCCAGTTAAACAGTGTCTCAGACATAATGAAGATTATGTTTTAATGTGTAATTTTTGATAGAAGTATGTATGTTATCAGTGATATAATGCTTATTTTTTGTTCTTATGGTAAAATTTGGGGAATATGTAACCCTGTCATCACATTAGTGGTGTTTACGTGTTCAGCTTAATGGCTGATATATAAACTATGGAGAGATATGATTGACTTTTCTGCTTTGTCTGACTTTTAGAGTGATTTCATTTTGCTCTTACTTTCCTCCTTTTTCAGATCCGTGGCCATCATGTGGCTCAGCTAGATCCCCTTGGAATCCTGGATGCAGATTTGGATTCGTTTATTCCATCTGACCTTATTACCACAATCGATAAACTTGGTGTGTAAGCTGTGTGCCTGATCATTTGCAATGCTCATTTGTGTATCACTGGACTGAAGTGATTTAATAAGACATTCCACAGATTCATAAAGAGGCTTGGGTTGGAAGAGACCTTAAAGATCACCTAGTTCCAACTCCCCTCTATGAGCAGGGATGCCACATTTCAGGGATGCTTCTACCTTTTCTGCTTGCTGATATCATGACATAGAGCCTTTGAGCATCTGTAAGGAGGCTAAAATGTCAGGATGATGCAATTTTTCCTCTGAAATCACAGGTGAGGTTCCTGTGAATTCATCATCTGATGAATGATTGTTATAAATGCTCTATAAACCCCCTAAATATTTTAGTTTTTAACCACACCAGAAATTAATACTAATCAATCTATTCTGATAATCTAAATTACTCTTACAGCATTACAGTTCATACTTGTTTGAACTGGGGACATCTGAAGGCTAGTGAGTAGGGAAACCAAGCAATAAAGAAAGCACTGGACAGAGGAACTTAGGGTAAATTTCATACCAAATTTGGAATCCAATATCTGATACTTATTCCTTATATATACCTTGAAGAAGTCTCTTTGAAGTTATCAGAAGAAAATGTGGAAAGCATAGAATTCTTTACCTGTGGATATAATCCAATGGTGATTATATCTTATATTATAAACTTCAGTTTATTGCTGAAAGAGTGTAGTGCAGTAGTGTCTGCTTTTGCAAAGGCTGTCCTCATTGTTAGGAGGACTTAAGAAATCAGCACTGATCAATTTCTTTGCCTCTCTTTACTTGAATAAAAAAGCACCTGATTGATTTTTCTCTGCTCTTCAATCTACCTGGCTTGTTTAAAATGTGGTTTTCTACTTGATGAAGACACTGAATCAATTTTTCTTTGATGTGTAGGGAAGCTTTTTCAATCAGACATAAAACATAGTGCAGGAAGTAAATAAAACACTCTCTGCTTAATTTTACTGTAAGCATATCTACTGCCTCTTTGCTGCTCTGTTTTCTATTTCTGGTGTAGGGAAAGAAGCAATTCTGATTGTATAAAGGAAGTGGATGCCTAAGACTAAATGGAGAGGTGCTTACACAAATTGGGTCTTTTCTCTGAAGTT
This sequence comes from Anthoscopus minutus, assembly GCA_013399455.1. Taxonomy (NCBI): domain Eukaryota; kingdom Metazoa; phylum Chordata; class Aves; order Passeriformes; family Paridae; genus Anthoscopus; species Anthoscopus minutus. Next base: position 384,719 of record VWYI01025731.1, on the reverse strand, counting down.
TGTCAGCTTTAATTAAAGTACAGTACCTAGTAGAAAAAAACATGAGACATTTACTGAGCAAAAATAATTAATTTGGAGCGTGGGTGACTACTAGGACGTCAGTAAACATTTCTTTAAACTCTACAGATAATTTAGTACAGGGTATTGTGACTGGTCAGAAGGCAGCCACTGAAGCCCTCATGCCCATAGGAAAAATAAGCCAGACCTTTCAATGAGATGGGGGGATGTGTTTGAGAGTGTAACTGAGGAGATTTCAGTTTATGAGGGGAAACAAAATTTCCAACTCACTCTTGGTGCAGCTGAAATAGAGGGAGATCTCAAATGCCTATCCTTGAATGTTCCTGGCAGGAAATTTATGAAAGATCCTTGGCAGGACAGAAAGTATTTTAATATTTTATTTTTCTATGCATTTTCATCCCATCTTCTGGTTTCTCTTTGAGAAACCTTGTGGTAGGAAATTTCTTCTGAGACTTGCTTCTAAAAATGCAGGTAGTTACAGATGTACCTACTGCATGAGTCACAGTATAGAATTGCTTTCAGAATTTCACTAAGGTCCTATCTCTTTAAACACAAGGTGATGCCTCAGTAAATATGTGGTGCTGTGATACAAAGCGCAGATGTTCTGTGTGTGCCCAGATCACTCCTGTATGTGTTCTGGTTTATGCATGAGAGGATATCAAGAGCCTTTGAAGTCTGAGGGAAAGTCAGCAAAAGTGAAGAAATAAATGCACTGCTTTGTTTCAAACTACACTAAAGGCCCTGTAATCCCTTGTGTCACTCTCCTCTCCTGCTGGGAAAAAACCTGTCACAATACCAAAAAGGAGATGTAGTGGTACCTATGCTTTTTTTGGCCACTCCAGGTTTGAAATTTTAATATATTATTAAAATTTTTATTAAAACAAAAATGAACATTTTAAAATGTATTCTTTTAGAGCAAAAATCATGTTATTTACTGATAGTGTGGTATAGTAAAAGTGGTAGGAATGCAGTCCTATGACCTGTCTTCAGCTCTTAAGTGCTGTTATTATTTCATCCTTAATTTGCTACTTTACTTTTATCTTCAGAAAAGTCATTCAATATTTAAGCACCTTATTGATTTAAGAGTTAAGTGCATGCTGTCATGTTAAAGTGGATGTCTATAGCTTATATGGAACCAAGATAAAGAGTTCAAAATTAAAAATGGAGAAGCTATTTTTAATTTTTCAAATATTTTTACATGTGTAGGAACATATGTAGTTTTAATGTATATATAAGGTCCTATAACTGTGGGTAATCTGTATTATAAGTGTTGTATATTTGCTTCTTACAATTATAAGAAACTGTTTTCCCTTCCTTCATTTAACAAGTCTAAGTTAAACTTGTATCTTACGAGGCCTTTAACTTGCATCAATACCAGTCTTTCAGTCTTGTCTGTTGTGTACTTTGCCTTTTGAAACTGCATAATAGTTAGGTTAAATGTTTTCTTAAATAATATTCTCAGCCAGAACAAGTTTAGATATGTCCAAATCAAGATGGTTCAATGTGATTAAACAAGTTTTAGATGGTGGGGATGTGGAAGTCTGTGTATTTTATAAGGGGTCACTGCCTGGGAACTATAGCTGTACAGGTCATTAAATAGCTATTTCAAATTAATTTCCCTAAAAAGAGAAAGAGGGTGAATAGATATACCTTGAAAGTTTTCCATAGTGCTTGTACAGCATTTTATTGAACCTGTTGTCCTCTTGGTCTATTCTCTTGTATATTCTCTTGGTCTGTCTATTAATGTAAAATGCTTCCAACCAATGGTTCTGTTGGTGAGAAGGGATTTTTTTTTTGTTTGTTGCTCATGATAGAGTTGGTTATTTTATTAAACAGTGAGCTGCAAGGAGCAGTGTGGAAAATTGACGACACATATCTTAATATGGTAAAATATAAAAAAAGCTTGGATGATTCTAATTTCAGTTGTTTCATCTGAGCATTTAAGAAAGAATCAAATAATGACTATTTAATTCAAAGACTCTTTTTACAGTCCAGACTAAGTCCATTTTACTTATGGATACCTTCAAAATATTCACACTTTCGTCTTTTAATCTGGTGTCTTCTATCTTAATACTGCTTTATTAAATATAATTGCCATGGCTTGAAAAACAATGCTGGCTTCATTTTTGTCTCCTGTTCTGCTTTGCAAATCAGTGATGTACCTGTTGTAGGGTTTTATGGTTTACATGAATCAGATTTGGACAAAGTCTTTCAGCTGCCAACAACCACCTTCATAGGAGGAAATGAGAACAGTCTTTCTTTGCGAGAGATCATCAAACGCCTGGAGGTAAGTGGCACATGTTTTCATTTGTAATTGAATGTGAACTTTTTCCAGATGTCAGTCACAAAACCCCCTTATTATTTGCCAGTTATTAAGCATGTAAAAGATTCCAACAACATTACAAATAACCTTTTTACTATTATTTCTAGAGGTAGCAGCACCTCTGGTGCAATTAGCTGGATATTGGAAATACGTAGATTAAGGATGAGTGTAAAAGAGGTGAATATGGTAGAATATTTATGCCAGCCCTCATTCTGGAAAGAACTGATATTGTTTAAAAGGAGCAGAGCCTTTAGAAATTGTCTTTTAAGTGTTGTACCACAGATAAAGCGCCTGTGCACACAGTGCTCAGGACATTCAGGGGTTGCTTTCAGATCCCCAGCTCTAGTGAGACCGACCTTTACTTGAGGAAAAATATGAAGGCTGGGTACCAAATTCATGAAAGCCAGCTGTAGCTTGTAGACAGTGATGGTCCTTGTTTTCTATTCCCAGTCTTTTTTCTAGAGTTTCATTATCTGACAGGTGACATGGTTTATGCCATCAGAAGTCATCAAAGCTAAAATAATTAAAAGAAAAACTAATTTGAAGGAATAAATATCATTAGAGGCAAACTCCAAATAGCAAAGCAGCAAGCAGGAATGGTAATGAATTTGTAGACTGCTGAGTGAGTCATTGTTGGATATTCCCAGTTGGTTGACTTTTATGTTGGCTTAGCTGAACATGGTAAATTGTTAAACCACATTATCTTTGTTGTAAATATGAGCTCTATATTTGGTTGGGTTTTTGTTTTTTGTTTTTGCACTTCTAGTTTATCTGTGTAGCAATAATCCTTAAAATTGTAATGTACAAGTAAAAGGACAGAATCGATTGCAAAATCTAAGAGCCTTAAGGAACTGATTTGTGTTGAGGAGAGATAACCCTCTGCTTTCCTCTTTTCTCTAGAGATTTGGATTTTTTTTTTTTGACAGAGGTTAACATTCAAATCCTTAAAGGCAGTAGAGAGCACACACTATGTTGAGAGTAGTTTTGTCTCAAACTCACAGTAGGTCTTACTTCTGTTGTATTTTGGACATATTTTTTCTAATGAAATAAAAAGTTTAAGGTAAGAAAAAGAAAACTAAAAAAATGAACAAGGAGAGAAAATTTCTGCTATGTCTTTGCATTTCTCCTTGTCTTTCTTCTGCTCTCAGATGCTTGGATTTTTTTTCTTTCACATTTCCAGGTTTTACAGTTATCACATAATTTGCATTAGACTTCATTGCTGTCTGCTCACTGACTTTATTTCTTGGTTTAAGGTGACATTTAAAAAGGATGTGATAAAATACACAAATTTTGATAAATAACTTGAAATTTTTGCTGGTGCATCTAAAGAAGAGTGTACTATGCCTGTAAGAACAGCACTGACTTAGGTGAAATGTGCCAGTCAGTGTAAGGCAGGTTTGTTGGCCTACTTTGAGTGTCGCACCAGATGAGACTGTTCCAGTTAAAAAAAATTGAAATGTTACTTTGTAGAGAAAGCTTTCTGTTACAAAAATAGATTCAGTAAAACAATTTATTCATTTATAGAATTACTTTGGGGGAGATTTTGTGGAAGAGGAAGACAAGGTAGCTTTCAGGAAAGTAACAGAGAATATAATTTAAAACATGTATTAGTTTCTTTGCGGCCCACTAGCTCCTAAAGCTTCTCTGTTGGTGTTTTCACTTTCTAGCATACCTACTGCCAACACATTGGCCTGGAGTTCATGTTCATCAATGATGTGGAGCAGTGCCAGTGGATCCGTCAGAAGTTTGAGACGCCGGGAGTTATGAAGTTCTCGAACGAGGATAAAAGGACTTTGCTGGCAAGGCTGGTGCGCTCAATGAGGTATGCTGGGCTGGGCTGGGACACTCCTGGCACAGCTCTGGCACTCTGCCTGGGAGCTGTGGGATTTGGAAGCTGCTGACATGGGGGGAACAGTCTCACTGAAATCTGGAGTACAGGTGAGTGTAGTTAACCTGGCTGCCATATCAAAGGAAAGTGTGTGCTGTGAGGAATCTGTCAGGGTCTGTGTTATGACTTAGTGTTCATTTAGCTTAAAAAACCTTTAGTGGCATGCCTGGAAATGTTTTCATTGGCTTAAGGAGATAAACTAGGGAAAAGTTGTTTCAACACACTGGTAATATACATTTATGTTAAAGATTTGTAGCCTGTTTCAGAAAATAAGTGTCAGAACAATGTTGGTGTGTGATTTCAAGTCCTGTTTCTGCCCTTTTCATCTTGAGATGTGCCAAGATGTGTTGTGCTGCTGTATGACTGGGCAGCAGCATTATTAGTATCAACAATAAAAGAAAGAACATTTGGAAATAGCTTATTGACTACTCCCATTGTGTCTATCTGTGTGGAAATACTGTGATTCCAGAGATCGAATTATCCTTTTACCTGGAACAAGGCTTCTCAGACACAAGATTTATTTCAGTCCCTACAGTCTGCAACGGTGTGTATGTCCTTTGTTAAACACAACAGACAGATTTGTAAAGGTACACTTTTTGGTTAAGATTCTATGTTCAAAGACCTAAAAATGAAGTTCTCATTGGAAGTATCAAAATATATTTTTACCAGGTGTTTTTTTTGCCAGTGCTATAATGCCTCTTTAAAAGTTTCATTTGAAAGGAACAAAAATTACACTTAATGGTCAAGTGAATATTACACTTGAGTAAGTTTGTTTAACAGGCCCTCAGTATGAACCATCTCTGTGTATTCTAAGACAAGAATTTGTGCTTTTATTCCTGCCTAAGCTGTGGAAAGATCTGGCGTTTCTAGTGGCATGAAGTAGCCTTATGTTCATCTTCTGCCAAATTAATTGTCTGCTGAATGGGGGAAAAAATGCTTTACAAAAATTTCTATCCAGCTATCTTTAAAGTGACCTGGGAAAAAAGTCTCATTTTGAGGAAAAGTGGTTGTCCTCTTGAGATTTGTGACTTTGTAGAGCAGGTTTTCATTGTTTTGCTTAAGATTGTTTTTAAAATATGCTCATTCCGAGAACTACAGAGTTAGGGTACTTGAAACTGAATTTTAAAGTTGAATTTCTCATCCCTTGTAGTTTTCACTGATAGGTTATTGAACAAAGGGTCATTTTTAAGTCCTCCTTGTCTAAAATACTCAATGTATATTTCTGAGCTACTTTGTAATGCATTGGTAAGCATGTTAGTTCCTCATGTGGAGCCTAATCTGTGCAGGGTCAAGCATTTCTAGATTAATCCCTTCTGAGAGCACCCAGCTTTCAGCAGATGTTTTCCTGAATAGGTGCTGAATGCATGCAGTGACAGAGGCTAGGGCTCTGTGGTTCCCAGTGGTGTGTGGGGGACTGGCAAGGTGTGACTGTGAAATAGTGTAGCTCTGCACAATTACTGGCAGTTTGCCTCAAGTAATGAACTTGCTACTTGTCCAGTACTGGCTTAATTTGCTGCTGCAAAGAGGAAGAAATCAGTGTGTGCACCGCTTTCCTTTGCCCTGTGGGACCTGCTGTTCACATGGCACACTGCTTTCCCTTCCTATGAAAAATGACATAGCCCCACAGACTTCCCTGAGGAATTCTGGCAGAATAGCTCAGTTGAGGGTATGGCTTGTTGCTTAGATGTCTGGTTTGTAAGGTTTTGATGGGTGAGCTAGGGGAGAGACTTTTGGCAACAATTCATATCACTGCCTTTAGGACTTCAGTCTAAAGAGATAAATGTCAGGATTTCAAGTGAGAATTAAGCTGAGTATTAATGGCTTATGGCAGTGTTATGAGGCAAGGCACTGCACAGATGATGTAACCAATACAGTCACTTTCATGAAGATGTATTTTCTTTGCCTTTCATATCTCCAAGCTTTACAATATATAATTCTTTCAATGTTTGTTAAAACATACTTTTACGAGTCACATACTTAACGAGTCACATTGGCTCTGGCCCAAATGCATTAAAGAATGAAAGAGCTTAGAGCTGTCAGGGATTGACATCATTCTGCTGCAGAAGCTGGGGCAGAGATACCATGCTTCTCGGCCCATTCCTAAGTGTTACATCTCACAGTCTGTGGAGCCTTGCTATTGAATGAGACCTATGGAATAGGTGTGTTTTCTACTCTGTTTTTTTTACAAAAATTAGAAAATACAGGTTCTCTGTTATATTTTCAGTTCATAGAAGAGACTTCTCTGCTGTCACTCTGCCTTCCCAGTGGTCAAATCTGTGTACATGAAAACACAGTTGAACTTGGGAAGTGAATTTTGTCTGAAAAAATCCTCTTAATTGTTTCTAAGTCCTAGTAAATAGTTTTCAGATGGGGGAGAAAGAAGACTGAATTCTCTCCTGTGTTGCCCTCCCCATCTGTGACTTAATTCCAGAAGAGTATAACTTGTATTTAAGTGATGTTTTAAAACAGTTAATGTAACTTTATTTGCTATAAAGATGGTAAATAATAAGTTGGCTACATTATCTTAGCACAAATAATTTCTCTTGGGTTTTTTTGTTTCTTTTTGGCAAAGATTTGAAGACTTCCTTGCTCGCAAGTGGTCTTCCGAAAAGAGATTTGGTTTGGAAGGATGTGAAGTAATGATTCCTGCACTTAAGACTATCATTGATAAATCCAGTGAAATGGGAATTGAATATGTCATAATGGGAATGCCTCATAGGTAATGCTAATGGAAACACCTCAACAAATGGGCTTACTGTGTTGGGACAAGTTTTGGGTTCTAGAATTTTATTTAAAAAGTTGATATTACAGAAGCTGAGGTAGGAAGAGTCAGTCATAACAAGTAATGGGAATACAGAAATGTAGCAAACACCTGTCAGTAAGAGGCTACAGGCTTCAAAAGTAAAAGGTAGAGAAACTCTCCTCAGTGTACTTTGAAGCTGCAAGCAAATGTTGCAGCAGCCATGGTATCTCTGCCATTGCATAGAGTCTCTAGAACTGGGAAAGCTTGGTGAGGTAGTTTTGAACTTACTTTTGCAGTCTACCTTAACTATAAGGTGATTATTTGAAGACTGCTAGATAGCTACAAAATTCACTTAGATAACAAAGTGTTCTAAAATGAGGGAAATGCTGAGAGAATACTTTGGAGGAACTTTGTAGTAGGAAGAAGGGTTGAATCAAGGATTTCAGGCTTAAAAGCTTGAAGAGAACGTTTGGTTTGCAAATTTTGTAAGTTTTATACTGTTGACTGTGTTAGTACCATTTTTGAGACATAACTGTGTTTGGAATGCTCTTAGAGGTCGGCTGAATGTCTTGGCTAATGTAATCCGAAAAGAGCTGGAGCAGATCTTCTGTCAGTTTGATCCCAAACTTGAAGCAGCTGATGAGGTAAGAAGCTTTTTCATTAGGTCTGTATAGAGTGGACAACATTCAACGTAGTTTTCAGTTGTTTTTGTCATGGTTACAGTATGAAAACAGCATTATCAGCTGCAATGCCTTCTTTTCTAGTTCGAGGAACATGATTTGGTGAAATTTCTTAACAAGTATAAAAATTAGATTATACTTCTAACATGCAGAAGGTCTCTCAGGAGTGACTGTAGATAAGTAAGTTCCATTTGACAGAGTTCATAGCTTCAAGCATCTCTTTTTGTTTTATATGAATGGAGTATTAATAAGCTGTAAGTATCTAATGACAACAGTAAGATAACAGAATAGGAACAGATTCTCAGTTTGGAATTATGCTGTCAAACCCACAGTGTACACTGATGTTTGGATAACTAGATGCATTTTTTAGGCTGAAGCACAAATTTTAGGCCTAGTGAATCAGATGGAGCAGGTCTGAATGATATTCTGGAACTGCAATTACATCTTTTTTGTTAGGGATCTGGGGATGTAAAATACCACCTGGGAATGTACCATGAGAGGATCAACCGAAAAACAAACAAGAAAATCACACTGTCCCTGATGGCTAACCCTTCTCACTTGGAAGCAGTTGATCCTGTTGTGCAAGGCAAAACAAAAGCTGAACAGTTTTATCGAGGAGATACAGCAGGGAAAAAGGTAAAGATTGTTTAATACAGTAACTTTTAATGGTAGTTTTTCATGGTATTTCCAATAAAAATAGTTTGCCAGTAGTTACACATCACAGAATCTTCCCCTTTTCCTCCTTCCCAATGAGGATATATTGCCTGTTGTACTAGGCAAGGTTTCTGACGTGAGACCTCAAGGGTAACTTCAGGAAGTAGGCTTAAAGCTTTATTTCCTTTGCAAACTGAGAAAAGACAGCAGAATGCTGAGGAATGTATGGTTTATTATAAAATTAGTGTTTTATTTTGTAAGCACTACAGGAATAGGGAGCCTAGAAATCCTGCTGAGAAGCTCTAATTGCTGGTTTCCATTCTAATATGTGTGGATATGTGTGCACAATTCTCCCTCTTAGGTTATGTCCATATTATTACATGGGGATGCTGCCTTTGCAGGACAAGGAGTGGTTTATGAGACATTTCATCTTAGTGACCTCCCATCCTACACCACAAATGGCACTATCCATGTTGTGGTCAACAACCAGGTAACAAGTACAGCCTTTTCCAATCAATCTCTGCTGAGTATTTGTCCATCTATCTTTCTATTGTTTGTCATTAACTGGATTCCTTGCTCCTTCTGGTTATCAGAATGGTTGAGAAGTTTCTGAAAATGATCCTACTATCTAGCAATTCTTGAGTGGATATTTTATCACCTACGTGTATTCCATTCTATTTGTAATACCTAAATGGATTTGGCTTACTTTGGTTTTTAAGGGAGCAAAAAGAATCTAGCTAGCCAAAATGAAAAGCTGATGCTGTTGCTGTGTGAACTATAAAATGTAAACTTTAAAACAGAATTGAGAGAGGTGCCCAAATTATTTTAATAGAAGGTTCTGGAATTTTTAGATTGGCTTCACCACAGACCCCCGTATGGCCCGTTCATCTCCATATCCCACTGATGTTGCTCGTGTGGTCAATGCTCCCATTTTCCATGTGAATGCTGATGACCCTGAAGCAGTAATGTATGTGTGCAGCGTCGCTGCAGAGTGGAGAAACACTTTCAATAAGGATGTGGTCGTTGACTTGGTAAGTCTTGATTTTCTTAACTTTTCATTCTGTGCATTATGTACTACTCTTTATTTATTTGCAACTTAGAAGGTCCACTCAAGACACATATTTCATTTTAAAGGCCTTTAATCTCTTGGTTTTAAAATACCAAGCAACTAACAGGCCCACAAAAAGCCATGAATGTTTTTTATACAGTAAAACTCTTAAAATCTCTGCAAAATTATGAAATGGAAATATTCCATTTTAAATTTTTCCTTGTCAATAGAAGCAATCTTTCCCCTTGTAGGTTTGTTACCGCAGGAGAGGGCACAACGAAATGGATGAGCCCATGTTCACCCAGCCTCTGATGTACAAGCAGATCCATAAGCAGGTGCCAGTGCTGAAAAAATATGCTGACAAACTGATTGCAGATGGGACTGTGACGCTGCAGGAGTTTGAGGTACACACCAGAAAAGTTAAAGGGAATCTAAGGAGTTGTAAGGAGATAGACCCCAACTGTCACTGTATGCTGCCTGCTTGAAAACTTCCTTACTGTGATAAGTCTTTACCCTTTGACAATCTGTGGTTCAATTTGGCTTGTATTTTCATGTAAGTACTGTTGTTATAACAAAAGGAGTGGAAGTGCTCTGAAGTAATTAATGTATATTGCACCTAAAATTGCTTCAGTTCTGAGGGACAAGGTGATTAAATGAGAACATTGGAAAATAGAGGCGTTTGTCAGCTGTTCTTCATCTCTAGAACCTTGATTCAGCAGAGAGACAGTATTTGGGCACTCCTGTTGATAGCTTCATATTGATAACATTAGCAGTGATGAAATAGAATAAATTTAACCTGTTAGTTTTCTTGCAAGAATTCAACCAAGCTCAGAGATCATCTGAAGTATTCCAGAAATATGAAGTGTAGAGTTTGGGGTCTGTATTAAACTGGTTAAGTCTTTACCTTAATTTTTTTTTGAGAATGGGTTTTTAGAGGGCAGATGAAACCCTCTGAGGAGCCTTGAAACTTTCAAGGACCTTCTGAGAAGGTGTAGTGACATGATATTGCAGATCAAGAAGTAAGCAGTTTGGGTAGGTGCATTCTGTTATCTGTAGGAAGGATCACAGCTCATGCAGAAGTAGGTTTCCTGAATTACTTATTGAAAGAGTATGCCAGTAGAGACACCATGGGATTTGGTGACTGGATCTAGGATCCTGGATGGATGTTTGGCTGTACAGACTGAGCACAAAATTGCTGTCAATTCCTTTAAAGATTAGCTAGCTTAATAACTTGAGTGTGGTTCTGGACTGAAACAAAGATATTGCAGAGGCATTCTGCCTCTATGGAATATGGCATTCCATCTCTTGCCATTGAGGGGTGTGGCCAGCAGTCTTTGCTAGACCCTCCCAGACAGACTAATTTTTTGTAAACTTCTTTTCCAAACTTTAGTGGTTTTTGTAGCCAGGAATGTGCGAGTTGGATGAGCTTGATCTTAGAAGTATGACTGTAAATTATATTTGGTGTTTCAGTTTTGTCTCATTCTAGAAGATGTTTGCAGCTTCAGCTTCTGGTACACTCCTCTGTAATACCTGTCCAATGAACTAAATTATTTATTTAGAGTAATGTGTGTAAGCATATTTCTAGAAGGCAGTTTGATTCTAGATAAAATTTGTTTTATTTATTTGCATTATTGTAACTAAATTTTTTCATGGACTTAAATAGCTGGTTTTATTGTGCTGAATGAGAGGTGTCATCTGTTAGATATGAGGGTGTTATGTTTATCCATTTTAAATGCTTTTTGTTTTACAGGAAGAAATTGCAAAGTATGATAGAATATGTGAAGAAGCATATACTAGATCTAAGGATAATAAGATCCTTCATATCAAGCACTGGCTGGATTCACCTTGGCCTGGTGAGGAGTGTCCTTTCACTTATCTTAGTGTTACCTGAATGTGCCTTTATTTTGAGTCCAAAATCTAGGATTTAAATAGATTTTATCTGACAGCATTCCTATAAAATGGAGTATGTGACCTTTGATTTGCCCCTGTTAATAGTAAATATAGCATTCTCCCAGATCAACTTGAAATAAATGCGTGTGTTAAAAATTGTGCAAAGTAAGCTGTTACTTTGAAAAAGCCATTTTCCAGTTTAGCAGAGAAGTGGTTTTCCTGTACTGTTAACTGTCTGGGCTGTCAGGAAGAAGGAGTATGTCTCATGTTATTTATTCATTTATTTATTTGTATTTGAGGGATTGAGGTGCCATATGCCTTTCATTGGCTGCCTCTGCCCACATAGTTAGACTTTACAGGGAGTGAAAACAGAAACAAAATTGATCATTGCGTGCCTCTAAGATCAGCTTCTGTTGTCATGCAGGCAATCAAAATTATTGTTTCCCAGCAAAAGGGGAAGAACTAGGCTTAGTCTGCTAATTAGAATTTCACTTGAGTTGTTGAATAAATTGTGGGTAATATACATATCTCCTAAACAGTCCTTGAACATCTCACCAAATCTCTTCCTCCCAGGCTTCTTTAACATGAATGGAGAACCCAAGAGCATGTCTTGTCCTCCGACGGGCATTTCGGAAGATCTGCTGACTCACATTGGCAATGTCGCTAGTTCAGTGCCAGTCAAAGACTTCAAAATACACGCAGGTCAGATGAAGGTGTTGTGTCTCCTGCTGGCTCCATTTCTGTATTTCTGCACAGAAGTCATTCTTGGGCCATTTCTCAAAGAGAAAAATGCCTGTGACTTTTTTTACTTTTACTCTCCCACTCTGTGGGTGAGGAGAATGTGACATTTAAGTTCCTACTGCTTGTTTTCGGTGTAATATTCTTTCAGTATCACACCACTTCTGTTTCATACCTCATTAAAATAGATTTTCCTCTGAGGGAGGTAAAAGTCTCTTTGCAACCTTAAGTTAACAACTCCTTTCATTCTTCAAGTCCTTGCATTTTTTTCCAAAAAGTCTTAGCTTTTGTTCTGAAAAGATTCAGTCCTCACTTTGGCGTCTATTAGAGTAGGTGCCTGTCTCACTGGGGAGTTCCAACACTGTGTCAGAGTTCTGAGATAGTTTTATTTCCTGGACAGGTTGAAATCTAGTTCGGAGCAATAACCTGCCTTTTTATTCCATGGGGAAACATGGAAACCCTTTGTTTAGGGTTATTTTTTCTTTTATTGACTTGTAGGGTACATACTAATGATAAGAAATAAAGAGCTTTTTTCTCTTTAAATTCTCGAAAGAGAGAAAGCTAATCCTCTCTAGAGTCATCCATCAAGGAATAAAGTCTGTCTTCTATAAATATGCTATGTGTTTGTGTTCCTTTGGGAAATGAAACACAAGTAATGATGGTAGGGCATTCCCAGTTAGTAATTGCTGGCTTGTTAAGCAGATACAATTAATGGATAAATTTAACTCTTGTACATATTTGTGTGCTTTGTTGTGACATTGATAAATTAAAAATTATAGTTGCCCAATAAAATTAAGTATTACACATTCTAATTAAAAAGGTAAATTGATCTCTTGTTAGTAAGTTGATGAACCATTGTCACTAGGGAGCACTTGCCAGTATATAAGGTAGATTTAGGGTTCAAAACAATTATGGTATGCTAGATTCTTTTACGCAGTTTAAAAGGCCGTGAGAGAATTTGTGGAGAAATAGAAGGGGAGAGAAATAGGAATTTGAAACACTTTGTCCTTTCACAATGAAACAGCTTAATATCATATGGTCTTGCAACAGACAGCAGGAAGATTATTCTTTTTTATCAAATGTTTAGTATATTCTAAAGGGAAAATTTTCAAGATTTTTTTTTTTACTTAAAATGAGGCAATTTTAATGAGAGTTTGATGTGGAAAGAAAATGGAGTGTTTTTCTGTAAAATTGTGGAAAGCAAGGAAATAGAAATATGAGAAAATAACATATGGGACAGCTTACCAAAATCATCAGTGTGGATGTGAAAATAAGATGCTGTCAATTAACAGTGAATACAGGAGACCAGTGGCCTTAAATCTGGAAGCACCTGTGTGCAACTGTGAAGTCTTCTTCCCTTTGAAAGCTAGTGTTTTAACCTGTGTTTTGGCTCATAAAATCTTCACTGAAAAGTCAGCTATTGGTTACCAACTGAAAATCCATTGGCAGCTGCTACAGTTTTTCTGTTTATAAGATATTCATAGTATTGATAAATCCACCCTATTTCACTATGCAACATCTCCAGAAGCGCAGTAAGACAAATGCCAAAAAAAATTAGAAAAGGAAGACAAAAATTCAGAAACCAAATTACTATTTTTAATCTCTTATAAAACAGTACTTGGTGTTAGAGATGTGAAAATAAATCTTGAGGAAGAAGTTCACCATGGGTCTTTTTAATTTTCCTCAGTAGTTTCTGACACAGTCAACCGTACCTTCTTCTTCAAAAACAAGATATAAACATTATATAACTGTTTGCTTGGGAAGCAAGTTGTTTTATTTTGCCAGCAGTTCAGTTCTATAAAAAGTTTGTAGAAGTGATTTGGTATCAGTGTTTAGCTTAGCTACTGAGGAAGGAGAATGTAAGGTGAATGTAATGTGAACAAAGAATTTCTCTGAAACAGATCCATTCATTTCTGATCTTTATTTTGATGTAGGACTCTCTCGGATTTTGAAAGCCCGCTCAGAAATGACCCAGAACAGGCTTGTTGACTGGGCCTTAGCAGAATATATGGCTTTTGGCTCTGTTCTCAAAGAAGGGATCCATGTCCGACTAAGTGGGCAGGATGTGGAGAGAGGTACTTTCAGGTCAGTACTGAGATAAACAGTTTTAACAACATTTAAGTCCCACACTTAAAGAAACAACTTGGCATTTGTTTAAAAAACATATGGTCTTCTGCAGGGAGGGGAAAGTTTGGGCTCTTTCTCCAGCATTAATCTGAGTGTTACAGATTCTAGCAGTCAATAATAATCAAATTTCCTGTGTATCTGTAAGCAGCATTTTGAAGTACAATATTTAAGTCAGAACAATCATTTTTAGATGCTTTCTACCTTCTCTTGCTGAAAAACAGACATGGTATCTTTCCCCCTGATTTCTAACACAAAATACAGCTGTGTTCCATGTAATTGCTGAGAAGAGAGAATACTTGCTGCAGCAGATCCTGAGTCTTTTAAATACCATTCCAGTGGTGACTGCTTGGAACTTGTGTACGCACTGAACTAACATGCTGCCAGTTGGTGAGACTTTTAAAGTGAAATAAGGTCCTTTATACTGAGACTTTTAATGCCTGTGGGGCATTTATGAAGGCAGGATCTCATCACTTGGTAAAATATATACAGTTTGCTAGCTTACTTGATTCTCTGTAGAGTAAAATGTTAATGTTGTATTTAATTGAAACCTTTGATGTGATGCCAGTTCCTGGGATGATTGTTGCACTTGTGCTCCATTGTGAATGCTTGCAGAAGAGAGAAATAAATTTTGGTGCCTGTCTTCTCTGGTACAGTACTGGCCAGAATTTGGGAAGAACTGAATGTACCATGTTGCCATAATAAAACAACATGATGGGGTACTTTGACTATTTTGGAGCTTAAAGTGATACCTAAAAAATAGTTCTTTCTTTCACTATTCCATGTGATGGCTTCTTTCCTTCCTGTTTCAGTCTTCAACACTATTAATAGCTAGAAGCTAGATAAAGCTGCAGACAGAAGCACCAGACCCCCTTCTCCTCTTGGAGACAAACTTGAGGACAGAGGGAAGGGGGGACAGCCTTGATTCTGTACTGGTTTGATGTCAGTATATCTGACACTTGCACGTGTGCAAATTGTGTGTCTGTATATTTCTAGCTAGCCATCTATGCTCATCTTAATCACCTTTTTCTAGGGAAACACAAAACTTTGTACTCAAGAAGCTTAACACCTAACTAGGTCTTATATCATTGGCTTAATGAATAAATCAAAATTACAGTGGCAAAAATAATTTCTTCCAAACAGCTGCCTAGTATGTGAATTTCCACTTCTCTGTCTACTCCCCTCCCTGTACTGCGCTTCTAAGGTTTAGTCTTTTTCTTGCTTTACATTGTTGAATTCTAGATGAATTTCAGAGCTCTTTTGCTAGTATTCATTATAGCAAAGGGAAGGGCAAAAAGATTCAGTATTAGTGTAGGCAGCTCTACAACAGATAGTATTGTTACCAGTACAATAACTGGCCTTATGCTGGTAGTTGTAAACCTGGACATATTGCTGTGATTCTTTCAGTCTGCTCAGAGAGTTAATGGATTGCAGTAATTACTTCAGTCATCTCTGTTTTGGTATTCCTTGGTGCTCCATTCTAATGCTGATTAATGGTGTTCTAGAGAACTGTAAATGGTGCATGTGAATGGAAATAGCAGGAAAGAGGATACAACTCCTTCAAGTGACAGTGCTGAGATTAGATTACATTTTTTTCCATTAAAGACAAACAACAATTGTTTCAAGGAAAATATTAGAATTTGTGAGGAAGGTAGAACGAAATGTTTTTAATAAAAATTTTGTTCTTCTGAGTTTCTTTTCTTTAATAATTCTATTTATAGCAAAGACTTTCCCATTCTTTTTTCTTTCTCCCCAGTTTCACTAGCGATGAGGTATTTTCAATTTCTGTGAGTGCTTGAGAAGCCTGGATAGTCAGTGAAAGGCCTTACAGTGCAGCAATTGTATTTAGACATGTGATTGTATTTCCCATGGTTTCAACTAGACCAGGATGTTGTGTATAGCAGAGATAACCATGGTGCTTGCTTTCTTTCCAGAACACAACTTTGATGCTTTAGCTTTGAAAATAGCTCTGTTAAAGCCCAAAATGATTCTTGGCTAATAAATATCTTCCAACAACTCTTTGCAGCCATCGTCACCATGTGCTTCACGATCAAGAAGTTGACAAGAGAACTTGTGTTCCCATGAATCACCTCTGGGAGCAGCAGGCTCCCTACACCGTGTGCAACAGCTCCCTCTCTGAGTACGGGGTCTTAGGTATGTCTCATCTGCCTGGTAGGGCTGCTAGACAGGAAGCAGAGCTCAGCAAGGAAAAGAATGTGAGGACAAAAACAGCTGTGAAAAAATAGTCATATATGAAACAGGTATCAAAGCTCTTCATTTCAGGTTCTGGCATCCTTTAAACAAGCATCTCCACATTTTAAAATTTTGGGATTCAGTAAAAACCATCCATCTGCTACTTTTGGTCTTGGCAGTGCTGGAATGTGCACCTGATGCTTTCTTAAAAGGGGAGAAACTGACAAGAAAACCAGAAAGAGTTTGTCATAGAGATATAAAAAATCCATCCTGGCTTTATCTGAACTGCTATTCTGAATGTGCTATTTCAAGAAAACAAATTCTTTTTAGTGATAGCATTAGTCATAGTGAATTATTTTACTTTCAACCACAAAGAATGGATAACCTTAGTCTGACATGATGAGGGTGGCAAGAGGAATGTGGAGCACGAAACAAATACATCCAATAATTTATCAAAAGCATTACTGATTCTATGGATAATAAAATAAATACTGTGTGAAGGAAAAACTTGAAACATTGTAGTAGATAAAGGTGGTAGCTGATAGCTGCTTGCTTGCTTTAAAGTTCCAGAAATATTTGGTTCCTTAGTAAGTTTTGTAATGCTACATATAACCTATTGGCAATAATATTAAAATTAAAGTAGTATAAAATTGGAGCATGGGCTAGAGACCAGATTTTTTTAGGTATTTTTGTTAGCTCTGTGGCAGAATTGGTGTGAACAGAATCATTTTTGTATTGCTGACATGTAAAGGTCAACTCTAAATAGGAGAGTGCAAGCGAGGATGTGTATAAACAGGAGAAAAATAATTAGCATAGATAAAAATTAGGAATTTAATTTCAGACAATTATTGTTTCCATTTTCCTATTGTTTCCTACGATGTGTTCTGGGGTTTCTTAATTTGAGCTTGTTTACAGTGTTGCTGCAAATCTTGTGGGCAAGTGGGTCACAGGTTTCTGGACTTGGTTTTTTTACATTCCAAAAGAAGTGACAAATGTCTGGATATGGTTGAAATCTGATTTTGTTTCAAAAATAACATCTCATCAGGAAGCCTAGTGTTGATATGGTGTGAAGGCAATTCTAATGGTCACAATTCCATTCTTTAAAAAACTAAACAAGTGGAATCTCTTTCTTTCTCTCTCTTGATCTCATCCTGCTCACTGTTGCCGTTCCACCTTACCCAGCAAAAGACAGGTGAAAGTTGATTTAATAAAATCCATTGAATACAAGTGGGTTTTGTTTGTATGCTGAAAACAAGAATACCATTTCTGTGCATTTCTGCTCAGCAGATGGGATGACAGGTTCTTCAAAACTAATAATATTGATACTTTTAATTTTCAAGAACTTTATATCCCTCAAGTTGTTTTCTAACAGTAAAGGAGATTAAATTGATACAAATAGTTGATAAGTGATGTGACTTTTTGTGAGTTTGTTGGGTTGGGTGTTTTTAAACTAAATATGCCTTGTTCTGTGTTGAAGTGATTTTGTAAAGGAGTTTTCTCTGTCTTGCTGGCTTTTATATATTGACCTTTTCCAACATGTTTACTCTTGTGAATTGCCTCCATAGAGAGACAATTTTGGGATAAACAGCAGTGTATGAACATGTCTCTTTTAGTAAAGGCTCTGAGTCAAAGAAGAACTATCAGAATTGATATTTATTTGGCTGATAATATCACTGAGTCTCCTTTTTAATACATGGAAGAATAAGTGAAGGCTTTCAGTTCATGGAGTTGGTTCTTCAGGAGAACCAAAACTTCTGAACACTTTACTTTCTCTAACTGCTGTTTCTACTATCTAATTCTGTTAAAAGAAACGGTTTAGAATTAGTGCACTGAAGTGTTTGGTGGCTGTAGGGAGATTTGTGAGATTATATAAAGGGGAGAAAATGGTGAAAAAGTGTTAGGAATTTATTTTATGACTGTGTTAACATGCAGCATCTTAGAAGCATTTTGGGAATTCCTTTAATTTCTGTGAGGGAGAGCTAAGTAAAAATGAATTAAACAGCCCAGCATGATATAACCACAGATTATTTCCTTGGCAGGTACATAAGCTAAGAGCTGGTACCTGTTCAGATCTGTGAGCTTTGCACCAAGTTATAGTTGAGCTAGTTAGGAACACCTGGGGAGCCATTGCTCCATTAAAATGATACTCTGGCAAGATTGATTTCATTTAGAAAGGAAGCAAAGAAAGTCTCATTCAATTGTAGTTCAGACAACTGCCTATGGTTTGTCTACAGGAAGCTCTGGAGTGAGTGTAACCTGAGCATTAAATCAGAGTACTTAACAATCTCTGATAATTTATAGTATTTAACAACCTCTGATAATTTTGTTTGACATCCCATGTCTACTATTTTTAGTTAAACTCAGATTATTGTAATTTAGTTGTGCATCCACTTGCCTTGCTATAATTTTTCCCTTGTACTGAAACTGAATATCTGGAAGTGTAAGTGATGGCTATGAGAAGTTATTTAAGCAAAAGATGTTTGTCTGAACTTACCTGCTGATTAGGATAGAGGAGAAAAACAGAAGTAACTAACAGATGCTCCGTTCTACCTCTTCAGCATTTTTTAAATACTTGAAAGAGTTTCCTCTCTTTCTTTACAGCCTTCAGAATGACTTCTGTAGAGTTGAGTCTCTATCCAAGAGGTGAGGTCCCTTGTCAGATTCAGTACTGCCTTTGAGACATCTTGGGCTGGAGCATCTTATACTGGGAGCTTTCAAGAAATATCAGGCAAGATAGACTTGGAACTAGTGTGTAGTTCAGGAAGTTCCTGAACCATGAGACTTGGAGTATATTTTTTTCAAGGGAAAAAGTCAAATTTAAAGCAAAAGATGAAAGGAAGAAGACAGGTATTCATGTAAAATTATTTTTTGTGATAAACACCTAGGATGAAATCTGTAGTATTACTGCTTTGTCAGAACAATGTATTTTTAATGTTGGGGGTAGCGAATACAAATACTGGTGAGAAATTGTGTTAGGAACTAGGACAGACCGTAGTAATCAATGGCATCTGCATGTTGTTCTGAGAAGGCATCAGTCTCCCTGTTTAATAGAGTCAGCCACCAGATGGATATTAACTTCACTTTGTCCTGAACTTTGTCCTGAGCTGTGTTTGGGTTTGTGAAAGGGTGCATATTCCTCTGTTGTCCCTGTGCTTAGAATTTCTGTTAAGATAGCAAATGTCTGTCTTTGAACCTTTCTTCATTCTGACATAAAATCCTTGTATTGATAAGCCCTTTTAACCATTAGTTAACATTCATGCCCTAAGTCACTTAAAAATCATATTGAATTAAGTGGCTGTAGCCTTACTTACATTAACTGAAAAACAGTTATGACAATCATGAAAATGCTGTGGGAAAAAACACAGCACAGTATGCTGTGTAAGCTGCCACTTAGCTTGACAACACTTCTTTCTGTGCCAGAGTGATGGAAGAACAGTGAGGGAGCACAGCAGGCACTGGACTAATAGAAGCAAGCATTTCTGCTAGGTCTGTCATCTAGGGACCATAATGAACTCCAGCAATTAAAACATTAGTTTTGCAGCCTTAATCAAGTGCTGTGTATTTTTCTTCCCTCTGTCTCCTCAGTGTAGAAGTTTACCAAACTGCTGTGCTGGTTCCTGGTTCCCTGTGCCCTGGTGTGCTCTGAGTCCTGAGCAGCTGCCTGCTGTTTGGAGTTGGCTGTTTGCTCTCCAACACCCTTTGGGTGTGCAGATTCCTTACCTGACATTCTTTGAAAGTTGCCTTGCTGCCTGATTGCCTTGGATTTCCTCAACAGCTTCAACCTGTTCTCTGTTTGTAGCTGTGGAAGAGTTAATTCTTTAAATCCACGAAATTTGCACAGGATTTTAAAGAAATGTTCAATTCTTGGTTTGTTTGGGTTTTTTTTCTTTTGTTTTTGTTTGTTTGTTTGGGGTTTTTGTTTGGTTTTGTTTTTTTTGGTTGGTTGGTTTTTTGTTTGTTTTTTGTTTGTTTTGGGTTTTTTAAAATTCTTTTTTCTGGTCTAAGGTTGAGCTCTCATGAGGGACCTGGGTAGGAACCTACTCCCCTGCAGTTCATGTCCCATCTCTAGAACAGTGGAGACTTTCAAGTTCAGGCCACCTTCCCTGAACTTGGCTCTGGTGCCCCAGCAATTCCCTTTTTGAAGAGAACACCTCATCCTCTCCTGGGCTGTTTACCTTGCATGTGTCTAGATCTCTCTCCACCTGCACTTTTTTTTTTATTTAGCAGTTGCAATTTTGCTCTTTAGGCTATTTTTTCCCCATGAAGGTTGTAGTAGTAATTCTTCAGACCCCTTAGTCTGTCAAGAGTTAAAGTTGTTCCACTGCTACAATCACGATTGGAATAGTTTTAATTTAGTAACTCTCATTGCCATTTCCCAGGTGGAAAATTGAGTTCTGGTATAGCAAAGATGTGTGTACCACAGACACATGTGCCATTACATTTGGATGTATTTGCCTAGACATTTTTATAGCTGCCAGAAAGCTTGCAAATTATATCTGTGTCAAGATAACACTTTGCAATGCAGCTTCACCTAGAATTGTTACTCTGTAGAGATTAGCATGAAGTTGTCAGCAAGATAGGAAATGAGAAATTATATTCTTTCTTCCATGTGAATTTTAGAAGTGATCTTTCTTTTATGAAGTAGAATTATGTGTGTCCAAATTTTAAGTATGCACTGAGCTCTGTACTCTTTGAAAATCACTGTTTGGTTATTGATAACTTTGAGTGGTCAACACCTCAGTTTGTGCTTCTCTAAAAGCTAGATTACCCCACCCTTACAGAGAGCGGCATATGCACAAATAAGTCTTGAACATATTGCATATTTTCTCAACCATGTCACCCAATCAGTAGAAATGGTCTCTTAATGCTTGTGTAAAATTAGAATGGGATTCAAGCCTGTCTAGGGAAATCTATTTTTCAGATACCTTTGGGAATATGATTGAAGGAGCTATGTAAATTTTTCCATTATTTTCATTTGTTGAGAACAATGGAATTACATAAACGTGGAGGCCAGAGATGAAGGAAAGGCTGTTCAGGTAGTCAGGCCAAAGGCAAGGCCAGAAGAGTCATTCTCCTTCTCTGTCATGGGGATTCACAGAGGAAGGACTGTCTGTCTGACTTTAAAATCTTCTTTTGGCCTCTAATGTATCGGTTGCCTTTTGGTTGGACCATGAGCATCTGCTGGAGTCATGGATGGACTGTTCAGAGATCAGTAGTCCAAAAGCCAAGTGACTCAAAGATTTCTTGCCATGGGATGGTAAGTTTTTTGTTTGGTTGGAATTGCCAAGGAGTAGACTGTGAAGACCCAAAAGTTAGTTGATTTGCTGGAGTAAGCTTCAATGAGAATATTCCCATATTGAAACCAGATCATTATATTCTGTGTAGAGCTTCAAAATGAAATGTGTCTAGCATTTAAATATTTATTTCCTATGTGAATTGGATCAGTTTTGCCTCAGTCAGAACCTCTATACCCAGAAGCACTGCTATATAGCTCTGCTTTTTACTGAGAACTTCAAGTATTTTCGTTACAATCACTCCAAACTATAGGTGGAGAATCTGAGTATAGGTATTCATTTGGCACTCCAGGCTCTGCTATATCAAAAGGTCAGAGGAAAACATGAACAGAGATCAAATACTTTAACACTGAAGACACCTAAAGGGTCCTTAGCCCTGCCTAAGAAAGGATTGTTCATCCAAGTCCTAGATGTGTTTGCCATGCAGCTGTTATATTCAAGTTTTTTGGAAGAGCTGAAGATAAGGGTCATATCTACAGACTGAAGATTGATGTCACCAGTAATTTTCTTCATCATCTGCATATGAGAGGGGGAAAGAAAGATGATGTGTAGGGCTGTGGAAATATTAAAATGAATAAAAACTATTTAACTGGGCTATAAGTGCATTTTTACAGGAGAAGATGGTAGTGAGCTCTTAGAGAAACATTATACTGAAGCTGGAGTGGAGGGAGGGGATTTAGTTTGTTTAAAAGCTATGATATTGAAGTGTTTGAGGAAAAGTTTGAAGGATTGAAGTCAGGCTTGGAAATGGTACTATTGAAAACTGCATGACTGGACTCCAAAAATCCAGTTCATGTTCTACTTTTGGGTTTGTTTTATTTTCAATTTTTTAATGAGGAATAAACATTTTAGGAATTTTCAGGAAATCTGCTTTTCTAATTCTCCTACTTGTTTGCTTGTCAGGTTTTGAACTTGGCTTTGCTATGGCGAGTCCCAATGCCCTGGTGTGCTGGGAAGCCCAGTTTGGGGACTTCCACAACACAGCTCAGTGTATAATAGACCAGTTCATCAGCTCCGGCCAGACCAAGTGGGTTCGGCACAACGGGATCGTCCTGCTCCTGCCACACGGGATGGAAGGAATGGTGAGAATACACATGCAGGAGGGGAGTGCTGGCTGCAGTGCCTTCTCTGCAGCTGGAAAAGCCAAAGGTGTCTTGGGGATCCAGTGGTGATAGGAATCCAGGGGAGCAAGGCACTGTTAAGCATGTGGGGCTGCCTCAGTGTTACAGAGAAGAATGTAGATAGATTGACTGGTGAAAACCAAAAAACCCTGAGAAATATGTCTGAGCTCTTAGCTTTGTGTCCTTCTTAATGGCATGTACCACTTCCCCCCATTTTTTTCTTTTTTTTTTGGTATCTTTCCCTAAGACACTGCCTTCTTTCCTTAGAAAGCTGCATTCCCAGTGTACAGTAAGAAAGAAATCATGTCCAAGGGTGCTTGCTTGGTTTTATTTTGCAGAAAGTACATTTGTGTAAACTCTGCACATGGCAAGATTCTCTTGCCATGAAACGATATAAAACAACTTTAAAACTTCTTCAAAAATCATTGAACTTTGTTAATTTTGATAGAATAAGAAATCTCCCTCTTTCTTGAAAGGAAAATGTTTCTACTAGCTGTTGACTCTTTTCTTTGGTGGCTACTAAGAGGAACTAGACAATGTCTCAGAGGGAAAGGGCGTGGGCACACCCATGTGTAAAGTTACATGAAATTCATATCAGCAGTGGAATTGTTCTTCAAATATTTTACATTATTTTTAAGATTGCATGAGCATCATATCAGGCAAGGTTAATTTTTGTCTTTTCAAATACATTAACCTTTATGAATTGTTGCATGTATGTTTCTAGTTCTCTATTTAAAAAAGCATAGTATGTGCCACAGTGGCAATCTCCATCTGTACAAAGGCTTTGGACCTTTTCACCGCAAACTGTGTAATTTCTATTCTCACAAACAATTTAGTTTATTTCCATTCAATTATGATCCTGTTCTGATACACTGGGGTGCATTCATATCTTATGAATGGCTTTCTATATCCATTGTGCTTCAAGAATAAAGGGTCTGATGCTGTTCACAAGGATTTTGATAAATTAATTTTTTTAACTGTATCCTGAGGAGGCAGCCTGAATGAGTCCTCAGCAGGAGGTGTGGTCCTCTGCAGGGAAGCACTCAGCTTAAGAGGCTGGTTCTCTGCTACTTACAATACATTTAATCTTTTCCCATTGCCACTTGGCAGTGAAGATTTGCACAGGTCTTCTGAAACATGCTTATTTTGCTGCTAGTGTCAGCTGCTTTTGGAATATTTAAGAATCCCACCAGGCTGTTGAAATCTTTTACCTTCCCAGAGGACCTTTTCATTACAGGAAGACTAGTCTTTCTATAACTACAGTGTTGGGGACAAGATGATTTGGGGAAGGATTCTTAATGGGATATGGATCCCTTCACCTCTAGGTCATGCATTCACAGGCAAGTTGGCTGTGATTGAAAGACTCTGCAGCCTAATGGCTCCTTGGGGCCTCATCTGAAAATAGCTAATGGATTCAGTATAGGTCTCACTGGATAGGTGGTCACAGTAGAAATAAACCCTACTCCATCCCACGCAGCAGTTGCTGGCAGTCTGATTGGTGGGGTCAGCAGAGAAACTGAAGATGGATGTGAACACTGAGCCTCTGGATTGAGGTTGTTGCTGGGGCAGTGTGTGAGTGATGGGGAAGCTTCACTGCCAGTCCCGTAATTGTTTGCTGGTAACATCTCTGTTCCCAGTGTACTGACTGTAGTGTGCTTGTGAAGCACTGGATTTGTGCTGTGTATGCTGTGCTTAGTGCAGGGTTTGATTTACAGCAAACAGATATGAACATCAGAGATGCTACAACAAACTGGGTTGCTAGTATGCACCATAATTTTGTGCAGCTTTGCTCCTTGTTCTCAAGTCCTTACCTGTCTGTGACAGATTATTTGAAACCTCAAAAGCAGAAAACAGAATTCAAAGAAGCCGAGACATAAGGCACAGTTCTAGGCTGTTTGTATTACACCTTTGTTGCTAATAGAATGTTTTTTTCCTTTGAATTTCCTTAGTCCATGAAGCAGACTGAATCACAGAGTCATAGAATGGTTTTTGTTGCAAAGGACTGTAGAGACCATCTAGTTCAAAGCCTCTTATCATGGCAGGGCACCTTTCACTAGACATGGGGCTGCTCAAAGCCCCATCCAGGCTGGCCTTGAACACTTCCAGGAACATGGCATCTACAACTGCTCTGAGCAACCTGTGCCAGTGCCTCACCACCCTCACAGCAAATATATTCTTCCTTGTATCAAACCTCTACTTGCTCTCTTGCAGCCTAAAGCCATTTCTCCTTCTCCTATTGCTATTGGCCTTGTAACAAGTTGGTCTCCAGCTTTCTTTCAGGTCCCCTTTAAGTACTGGAAGGTGCTGTAAAGTATTTCCCTGGAACTAGCTCTTCCCCAGGCTGAGCCATCCTGACTCTCAGCCTGTCTTCATAGGAGAGATGTTCCACTCCTCTGCTCATCTTTGTGTCCCTCCTATGGATCTGGAATCCTGCACGTGGAATTAGCAAGGATGAAGGTGGACTACTAGTTGTCAGAATAATGACTGATTTTGGAAATCATTATTAAGATTTCAACAGAGGAACTTATGATGAGAGCCATAGAAAGAAAAAATCTCTTTATGAACATTATTAGTTTAGGAGACATGGAGAGAGTTGAGATGTGTAATAGTTTGTCATTGGGTTAAGATACTTTACAGCTGTGTGCAAAATGAAAGTCCTTCCTAAGGGTACCTTGTCACTTGAACAAGCCAAGGCTGTCAGCAATAGCAATATATAAAAAAGCACATTGTGTTCTCACACTCCTCACAGCTTTCTCCAATCCTTTATAAACAGGGACATGAAAAGAAAAAATAACAGATTCTGCTACATTCCTTATTTCTGATAATTTCTGTGGCCAGCATGCATGTTTTGCTAATGTAAAATGGAGCTAACTGTGTTTGTGTTATTCATGTAATTGCTGCGGGTACTGCTAGTGAGACAGTGGATGGAAGTGTTCAGTAATGACAGAACATAAAATATCTCCCAAGCATGCAGAAATTATTCCTAGGTTAGTCTGGCAGATAATGTGTGTGTGTATTTTGATCCATTTTAGCTAAAGCATTCATCTAGGTATTTGGTCCTGTGCTGAACACTGAACAATAGTAGGAGATATCCTGTGCCTGCTTTTGTTGCTAATACAGCAAAAGTAGTCAGCAGTTAACTTTGTGTTTGCTCTGGTTTGGCATGCACGAAGTGTGAGTCACTGCAGTATTCTAAGGCACCCAGTGTTTCTCTTCCTGACATTTCTTGTGCTCCTGTTTGCTCTGCATTAGCAAGGTCATTGTTGTGCCCACATGGACACACTGCCTTTCCACTGGTCTTCATTGTGCAGCTAGACTGAGGGTAGAAATTGCTTGCAGTCGGTAGAAACATTGGAAATACATATGAAACTCAATCTCCTGTGAAAGCAGAAGATGAGGTATTCCTGTCCTGTGATATGTCCTTTCTCTCACTGCTGCTGTTGATGCCTTTGGCTGGAGGTCAGATGTGCAGCTGTTGCAGAGGGGACAGGAGGAACTCATGCAGTGAGTGATCTAGACTGATGCCTAATTTCTCAGTTGGTTCTTTAACATTGTTTTAAATGATACTTTTACCAGGGTCCGGAGCATTCATCAGCCAGGCCTGAGAGGTTTCTGCAGATGAGTAACGATGATTCTGATGCCTATCCAGTAAGTAGTTTTGTCCTTTTCTTGCTGTTCACATCCCAGAGATTTTTTGTTAGTAGCATCCTTTTAGCTAGGTGTAGTGGGTTAGGATTTAGCTTCATGTCTTGGTGTATTTTAACTTGATCCCAGTAAAAGTAATGGAAGTTTGCAGCATTGCTGCTCATTGCAAAGCTGAAGTCACATAAAATTAATCTCTGGCAGCATGATCTTTGTATGACTGTTCCTCAGGGCCAGTGATCCTGCTTGTTTATATGGCTGTGTGTACTGCAAATAGGTGTCTCTAGCCAATTTCTAAAGGAGGTCAAGTGAGACTACCCTGACTCTTTGCAGTGGAGCTAAATTGTACTGCTAGGAGCATAGAAATAAGGAACTTCTAATTTTGATTGGGCTAAGAGTTTCATAGATTGGTCATTTACTTCTACAGACAAAGTACAAGCTTGTTTCTAGTTTAACATTCTTTCAAAGTGGCTCTTTTTTTCCCAAAGTTTTCTTTTTTTATCAAGGTTTCTTCCATCATCTGATGTCCTAGTCCTCCTCAGTCTTCCTTCTTGGACTTCCCATATTTTCTGAATTAATGGAAACTTTTTGTGTTTATTTGCCTAAGTTTTTAGGAAAAAGTAGAAATACAAAGGAATGATTTGTAGAGATGCTTCCCTAGCTAATAAAACAATCTCAGTTGAGAGCTACTAAAGAAATTTTTTGAGAAAGGGAGTTGCCGAGAGTCAGAAATAGAAGGATGGCTTTCAAGCTTTTTTCTGCTTTTGTAGACATTTTCCTAATGCCTTTAATGTTTCTCTCAGGAGTTCACCGAGCAGTTTGAAGTTTCTCAGCTGTATGAATGCAACTGGATTGTGGTGAACTGTTCAACTCCAGCTAATTACTTTCATGTCCTCCGAAGGCAGATCTTGCTGCCATTCAGAAAGCCGGTAAGATTACCTTAATGGACTTGATTATTCCAGGTAAACTAGCCCTCAAACAAGGAATGGCCTTTGTATATGACACTGCTGAAAAGAATAAGGATTGCTGGTGAAAAACCTTAACTGAACACAGGCTGAAGTTGCCAGTTTGATGCAAAGAAGCTCAGCTCTGATTTACTATGGCTCTAAAACTTGATTTTCAGCTTTGCTTCCATCTGGCTGTGCAGATCTTCAGATGACCTTGTCAAGATATTAGTGATTTAGCTAACAGGTTGCAGAGCTATAATCTTCATGTCTAATTGCTGGAACTTCAAAGAACCAAGATACAACTGTTGAATGATTCATAGCCTGTGATTTGATTTTGTTGTCAAAAAGAAGCATAGGTAGTGAGTTTTGAGAACCTGTAAAATGAGTAGGCTACCTAAATCTTCTGAATAATTTTGAAACTTTCATGGCTTTCAAAACAGGAAAAAATAATTTACTATTGCTATTCATATTAATTTATTCTATGCTATATTCAGTTTGTGGGTTTTATGTGCACAGTGTTATAAATGTTGCATGTGTAATGGAGATAAAGCAGCTCCTGAGTGTTGGAAAAATTTCTGTCTTACAGCTGATTGTTTTGACACCCAAGTCACTGCTGAGGCATCCAGAAGCTAAATCCAGTTTTGATGAAATGGTGTCTGGTAGGTCAACTCGAAGTATTGTGGGGAGATAATTAGCTATACCAAGTTGCATGTCAGACTGTGAAGAACAGAATCTGCTCTGCAGTTTTTCTTTTCTTATGGTATAATTTCTGCAGAGCTGTCATAGTGAGATCTAGCAGGGACTTTCGCTGAAAAATTTGCTTTCATGTATAGATTCTTAATTTTAAGAATTTTATCTTATAACCAGTTACGAATTTTAATGGAAAGTGCATTCCCATCTCTGCAGAGAGGTTCCCCTCAAGGAGCTGCTATGTTCCTCTTTTTCTCTTCATATAAAAATGTAGTTGTTTGTACTGCCCATGCCACCCAACCCCAAGACTGTGGGATAAATTGTAATTACACTGGGCCCTTTTGGAAGAATAATGTACCCAGTTCTTGTTACAGTGCTGGATTTTGGGGCTGCTGTGTAACACCAGTGATCTAAAGTGAGTTCAGATCTGTTGTTAGTATGCCATCGGCAGCAGGAGATACACAGTGACTACAGGTGGAACACCAAACACTGCACTGGTTTTGTCCTGCCTTGCACTGGTTAGGCCATGCTGGAGTGGCATCGGGAAATGCAGTGAAACATAATGGGTGAGGGATTAAAGTGACTGTTCAGAGTGAGAATGTGGGCAGAGGTGTGCTGGTCTGCCTCTACCTCCAGTGAGGGTCTTGACTGCTGTCAGCAGAGAGCAACTCCTCAGTTTTTAAAAAGCAACTTACACTGTATAAGTATGCTTAATTATTGTATTATCTTATTTTTGTAAGTATGTAAAATTTGCTTCTCAAGCAAAGGTGTTTGCTGTTTTTATTACTGTTTAAAAGCTTGGTCGAATGGGTCAGATCAGAAATTCTGTAGGCTTCATGATTTGTCACTTTGTCTTGGGAGTCCCCTCTACTTCAGGCTAACCTGAATAGTGACCAAACCCCAGATTAACATTGAATTTTGGCATACTTTCATGTTTCTGCTGAAGAGGACAACAGGTATAATAAAGTGTTTCTGATTCTCAGCTAACCCTTTTTGCTCTGCTTTCAATAGCAAGCTGAGAGAGAGGAAGACTGACTCTAGCTGACCCAGTGAAGCACAGATTCAGTCTTTTTTAATGATGAATTCTGCTGTTCAGTGGGACAGGATAATTCTGACATAAATCAGTTCTTTGATATGTTTGTGCTGTTGCTTTTCTTCCCCAAGATAAATGGTTCAAGTAGGTGCTTATTCTCCTGGTAAGTGGGTGTGCTGATTCAGAATAGGAAGTTGAGCTGCTGTCTGCTACCCTGCAGTTGTTTAATGTGGAAACAGTTCTACTCAACCATATATGAGAGCAAAGAAAAGGATCTTTCAGACCATCAAGTCCCTCTTCCAGTTTCATGAATCCCAAGAAAATTGTACTCCTGGGAGGTGGTAGCAGTGAAGATATGCATCTGAAATTGTACTTTAGCATTTACATATATGGCTC
This sequence comes from Anthoscopus minutus, assembly GCA_013399455.1. NCBI lineage: Eukaryota > Metazoa > Chordata > Aves > Passeriformes > Paridae > Anthoscopus > Anthoscopus minutus. Next base: position 355,297 of record VWYI01025731.1, on the reverse strand, counting down.
AGCTCTCTGCTATTTCTTGCTTTGGCTGTTGCTGTTTTAACTCTCAAACAGAGGTTTACAGCAAATATACAGCAGTAATATGTGTGCTTGGGTAAATATTTTTGCAGTTGCGAGATTTAGGTGCATTATGGATATGTGTTCTGTTTTTACAGAATATTCTGAAATTTGTAAAGCTGTATTAATGTTACTTGGTTGAGATAATCTTGGAAAGAAGAAAGAGTATTTCAAGTGATTCCATGAAAAAAATCCCAAAATGGAAGCAAAGTTGAGCTGTCTGGTCAATTTAAAAGTAAAGATGTAATACACAACATAAAGCTGAAAAACAGTCTACTGTTGATATGATTCTGTCTATTAAGCATGGTGAAAGACTGGATTATTGACAATTTTCTAACTTCTTGGAAGGGAACTGCTGAAAGTCACTTTAGACAAGTTACCAATCTGAAAAGTTGGACCAGAGAGGCAGGAGAAGCCTTTGATCACTGCAACCTGCTGCTTGCTCAGTAAAGGACTAAAAGACTGTTTCTTGGGCTACTTTATTGAAATGTCAGGTCCACTGAGAGCACTTTTTCTAATTTGTGCTCTAACTAGGCACCACCTTCCAACGTGTGATTCCTGAGAATGGGCTGGCAGCTCAGGCACCGCATGAGGTCAAGCGAGTGATTTTCTGCACAGGAAAAGTCTACTATGACCTTGTGAAAGAGAGAAAGAACCAAGACCTGGACAAACAAGTAGCTATAACCAGACTTGAACAGGTGAGCTCCCTGATCCTCAGAAGACAGGGTCAGGGGGATTCCTGTGCTTTTAAATAGACACCCCTCCTAGAAAGGATGGTGATAGCATTTCTCTAGGCTTAGCATCTTACAAAATATATTCTCGTGCTTTGTGGCTTTGTGGAGAAGGAATACATCAATAGCATACTAGACAATGAGATCCAGAAAGCTTGATGACTTTTCCAGAAGAACATAACAAAGTGAAGATTACAATATGATAGCATCTTAAATTTGTATATGCAGTCTGCTAGATTTAAATGTTGTGACTAGTACACTTTGAAGTTATATTGTCATTCATTGATTAAGGACATGTTACAGCTACTTCACTAAAAAAGTTGTAGGAGTGCAGGTGGTCTGGACTACAACTTACTTCTGTTCATACTAATGTACTTACTTATGTTCATACTAATACAACTATAATATACTTGTGTATTCATTTCTGAGCATTAAATCAATTAGAGAAACATGAGCCACTCTCCATGGAAAAGTAATGACTCACCACGGGCTAATACCACATAAGAGGAAGCCTTGACAGCTCTAACCCTCTTTTTCCAGATCTCACCATTCCCCTTTGACTTGCTGAAAGAAGAACTTGATAAGTATCCAACTGCTGATCTAGTCTGGTGTCAGGAGGAACACAAAAACAGTGGATATTATGATTATGTCAAACCTCGTTTCCGCACTATTGTGAACCACACTCGACCCATCTGGTACGAGACTTTAAAACAATTGGTGTCTTCTGGGCTATTTTGTTTGCTTTTAAATTTGGTTGGGGTTGTTTTCAGGTATTTCTGGGTAAGTCAGATTCTTCACAAATCCAAACCTCTGAGTCTGGGTTCTTGGGTGAAGGAGGGAAAAATCTGGACTACTGTTTCTCAAATACAAGATGCACATATTGCTCCTCCTTGTAGATATTGCTCCTCCTTGTAGATCTGAAAGGAAGTCAGTAGCAACTAGGTCTGTATTTATTGCTACTTAGCATAGCACTTAACTCTGTTTTGTATATGATTCTGTCATTTTAAGAATTTTATTCCAGATGTTAGGTTTCTGCAGGAAACAGCTGTTGTAAGAGGCTCAGTCCAGGCACCTTTGCATTTATTTTAGATGATTCACTCTCAGATCTACCTGTGCAGCTGTCAAAGGAATGAGTCTTCATTGCCAGAAGCATGTTATCTAATTATGAGACAGTGTAGCTGGCTGCCTTGGGAGGGATGGAGAGAAGACACAGCTTAACAATGATGGGAGTGGGGGAAAAAGAGGGAAGATGACCAGAGGGTATAACTTGGTACAACTTAGACTGATGGCTAAATATCCAAATCTGCCAAGCTGACTTAAATGCATTAAACAGCATGTCCTCATGCTTGTTACTGTCAAAATAGTGTCTCTTCTCACCTCATTTTTCTGCCCAATTCTTTTTGTCATGAAGGTATGTTGGCAGAGAGCCTGCTGCTGCAGCTGCCACAGGCAACAAGAATATGCATCTGGTGTCACTCAGAAGGTTCTTGGATACAGCTTTCAACCTGGAGGCCTTTGAGGGAAAGACATTCTAACTGCAGGGCCCTGACCTGTCTCTGACTGGTAGTCTCTCAAAACACTGCACCCAAAAGGGAAGTGGGGAGAATACTGGAACTGATGTATTTTTGCTTTATCAAATAAAAGGATCCAGCAGCTGACTTCATTACTCCGTACCTTGCTCCCCAGTTTATAAGGAAAAAACAAATCCAGCTTACCTTCTATTTTTTGTCACTTATCTATTTAAATTTGTACCTCTTTGACACAAGAAGTTTCTCCTCTCCCAGGATGCAATGTGTTGCTTGGTGAGGCTCATATCTCAGTCTGTGGGCACTAATTACTCTAAGTAATTAGAGCAGGCATGGACAGTACCATAGTTATGCACACAAGAGGCATTGCAACAAGGAAAATAAATGACTTATTTCTGTCTATGTATCAGAGAAGAGTAATAAAACTGAAAAGCAGAGTTGGTAGATTACTTTAGTAGAGAAATGTACCAGCTGTGTTTGTTGGAAGGAGATGGTGAGGTAACTTGGAGATGTGAGGAGGAGGCTGGAAATAGGGAGTCACATTACAAAGTTGTTCAGCTGGCGGATAACAGTAAGTAAGTGTGAACCACTTAGATGTGAGGTCAAGAGGGGCAGAAGGAAAAGGGACCAAGAAAAGGTTGTTTGGGGATACTTGAAGAGGGTAGAAGTGTACACGAGGCACAGCTGACAGAACAGTGAGTGATCACCAGGAGAATTCAGCATCAAATGACTTCAGAATTAAGAGGTGGCTCCTGCTCCCTGGGCTGCCTGCTTTGATGCTGTGTGGTGTTCAGGGACTTTGGGGTCCTGTAAAAATCCTTGCTTTGGATGAACAGTCTTTCCCTCACCATACTACTAAGATTTGCTTTTCTTTGACCATTACAAGGTCAAGACCATTACCAACACAAGATTGTGTTTGGATGAGAAATCTCTGGTTTTGCAACAAGTAGTGCATTTTCTGCTTTGTCCAGTGCTATTCCCTACCTCACATCACCTTGCTGATACTAATTCAGCTCTGAAGTGGCTATTCCTGATTTACTCATCTTTTTCTGGAGGAAGGTGGGCAAGCTGCTGATTTACCAAAAGTATATGCTGTAGTTTTGCACAAGTAGTAATTGACTTATTTGGTCCCTTATGTTTATCTGTCAATTAGGATCTCAATTGCCATGTACTTTCAGTATTGACATAAAAGTGAACCACCTCAAGAGCTGCTCTGTGTCAGGGGGCTGATGTACAGCAAGTGGTGGAGGGGAAGAGAGTAGCAGGGGCTATTAGTCTTGCTGGGAGGTAGTGCTTGGCTTCTGGGGGAAGCACTGCATGGCAGGGTGGTCTGAGAACCATTGCTTGTGCTTCTTCCACAGTGCTAAAAAGCCCAGTTTTTCTCTCCCCTCTTGACATAAGAACTGGTATTGTCAGAAATCCTGTTCCCTGTGCCCCAGGAGAACTTGGCTCAGAGTGGATCTTGTGACAGCAGGTTTATGCAGCACTACAGCACTAACCTATGTAGTGGCAGGAGGCTTTTTGCCCTCTTTGTACTGGCTGGCAGAGGGAATGGCGAGGTAAGCAATGTCGGTGGGGTGCAGAGGGATGGCCATGCCTGTGCTGGGGCTGGGAGCTGGAAGCAGCTGCATGAAGGCCCTGTGCCCCAGCAGTGCCCTGAGGGTCAGGCTGGATGTCCTGAGCAGCCACCTGGAGACAGCATAACAAGTGACTGGGAAAGTTTTCAGGCATCGCCCCATATCCACTTCCCTGTCCTGAGCATGCACCTTGGACATGCTTTTGCTCTGGGAGTATGTTTTGCCCTGCTGCTGCTGTATGGACTGTGACATAACGAAGCATGGCAGTTTATGTCTGATTCAAAGAGCCAGGTGATGCTGGAAAGCTTCTTGTCTCATCAAAATAAAAAGCTGCAATTAAAAACTTCAGCTGTGATCAGGTACTACATACCCAGGAAGTTTTCCAAAAAGGCCTGTGTGCCTTGTATTGTCCTTTTATTTGGCTTGGAGATGCTATGATGGTGAAGAAACAATCCTCCTGTCAAAGAGCATAGAATTGATGTGGCAAAGTACTTACCATGGCATCCAGAAGTGAACTCTGTATAATGTTTGTGAAACTCTGTAGCATCCTTTCAAATCAGGCTGGTTGCCCTGGGCTTTTTCTTTCACTGAAGCATTTAAGCTAATTCAGTTTTTGAAATCCTAATGAACTTGGAAAGTACTGCAGTTGACAGCTACAAATATAGTCTCCTGTCTATTTCTAGAACTCAAAACATTAAGCTGATAGTAACTATCACCCAACGTATTTTAATGCTTTTATGAATGCTTGTTTCTTTAGCAAGAATTGAGTGCAGCTAAATATTGCCGTCTCTGTTTATTGTATTCTCAGTTTGCATAAGGCAGTCAGTGCTGCATGAAATATGATAAATGCGCTTTTGCCACAGTATATGCAGAGGTAGAAAACAAAATTAACATAGAAATATAAGTGGTAAATGACAGATTTTCACTCTCATTGTGTATCATAGATTGTGGCATAATAGTTGCATAAAAATTTCATCAACGATCAATAACCCAGTAAAATAAAAGTACATAAGAAGAAAATTCTCTGTTATGGCTGTTCTTTTTGACAATTTCTCCTCTGAGTGGGGACAATAATGTTCCATTTGTAAAAGTGCTAGGATAGCTCATTTTTCTGTTTTCTGTTTGTTTCGTCAGTGGTGGCTTATTTAAATATAGAAGCAGTGAGGTAGACAGCATTTGGACTAGCAAAAGATAATTATTCAAAACGATTGAGTGAAAATTGACAGTAACATTGTTTTATTATTTGCTATTTTTTTGAAATAACACATTAATGCATTTTTATTTAAAGGAGAGTTTTTAATAAAAATACTGGAACTAGACTGGAATTAACATCTCTATTTTTTAAACACTAAATAATTTCTCTAAACATGTCTTCACTTTTGAGATGGTAAATGATTAAAAGATTCATCTTTGTATAATGTTTGACAAGGACTGAAGTATTAAACAGACCTCTTGTGAAAAAAGTTGGCACTGAAATTCAAATGACAGCTTGGAATTTGGAAGAAACAGCAAATGTGAGAGTGAGTTGACTTCATCTACATGGGGACACACTATGCTGTGCATGCCCGCAGCAGCAAGGTTTGCGAAGATGAGCAGCTTTGTCACTGTTTTTCACTCCTGACACACAGCAGGAGTGTGCTTCATGGAAACCTTTGCTCTGCCCATGATGCAGTCAGAGTGTGCCAGAGCAGAGGAGTAACTTGTTCTCCAGAAAAGAATGTATGAGGCCAGACAAAAAACCAGGAATCTGTGTGCATTGTTTGAACTGAGTAGTCTGTGCCTTGGGGGGTGTTGTCTGTTTCTTTTCTTTGTTTTAAGTATCCCTTGCTAGACTCTCTGGCTGCTGTTCCAAGAGCTCTGGGTAGCTCTTAACTGGGTGTACAATCAGCAGATGTGCTGCCTCTGGTACAGAGCTGGAATACCCACTGCTGCTAAGAATAACAACAAAAGGAAAGGTTGGGAACCTCTACTCTATGCTTTTACAAATGCATATTTATGTATGTATGTGTATATATACATATGTGTATATATTTAATATATATAATATATATTTATATTTTCATTGCTGTTGGCATAGATGATAACCAGTCGAACATTGTTTAAAACTTGAAATAGAGGCATACTCAATACTCACATAAAGCCAGAATGGCCATAAAAGCAAATAGGTAAGTTAACAAGTCTGGTCAAATTTGGAAGAAAAGAGTCTGCTGTTGTCTTTCACATAGGTTCAGTGAATTCAGAATGTTTTGATTTTGCAGGGAGCTCATTAGGGTGGGCTCTGGGATGTGATGAGGGATGTCAGGGCCCTTGCCAGGCCGAGGAGCAGCAGGTGGGGATAATTAATTACAGCTGGTGGGACAGGATTGCATGCTGTGAGGGTTAAAGCCCAGGTTGTGGTGGCAGCTGGCCCATCTCTCTGATTTGCTGTCCTCCCCTAAATTCTCCCCTACTCAAGTGTTTCACCTTGTTTTCCCAGAACAGAGGGCTGTGGCTATGAGGGCCTTGTGGGCCATCACCACCATTGCCGCAGTAGGACAGAGTTAAGGTGCAGGGAACAAGGCCCAGGATGGCAGCTGCGAAAGGCTCAGGTGGGGAAAGAGGCCCCAGGCTCTCAGATACTTGGGCTTTGTATGGGCAGGTAAGNAAGGCCCAGGATGGCAGCTGCGAAAGGCTCGGGTGGGGAAAGAGGCCCCAGGCTCTCAGACTGAGAGCTGGCTGGAGACGTCTTCTCCTGCCCCTGGGGTGAAGAGAATACTGTTCTTTGAATTATTGCCAGACCTGCTGAGGACTGTCAGGCCTGGGGTAAAGCACACAGCATGGCTGTGGATTTCTGAGGCAAGCCAGTGGCAAAAGCTGCTCGGGCTGTAAAATACTGCCAGTGTACTGCAGTCCAGTTGCAGTGTCAGAGCAGAGAGGCTGGTTTGGGAAAAGTAAGGGGACCTGTTAGTAGTAAAGAAATGCATTCTGTTCTTTTCGCAAAAAAAACCCAACAAAGCAAACACATAATTAATTCTCCTTTCCTAGGGAGAGGTATAGAATAACCTAGATTTTTCCAGGCTGCAGCCATCATCCTCAGGTGAGACCTGCTGGGATGGACAGACACTAAACTTCCACTTCTCCGTCTTTCCATGCCTGTGGACGAAATTGCAGGTCTTGGTGACTTTGTCGGTACCTATAATACAACCTTTCTGTGCTGATAAAAGTGCATCATTTTAGGCACCCAAAAAATCCTTGCAGATGTGAGTAATTTTGCATATATCTTTCTCCCCTTGTTCTTGAATAGTAAAGATTACTGATTAGAATAACTACAATATGGCATTCAAGATTCCTGTTAGGTCTGATAAAAAACATTGTGGTTTTTTTTCTTCCTTTCCTGTTGGCTGTTGAGTAGTCTGCAAAGTCCAATTGTGTAGCAGTAGGAGTCTTGATTTCATGGACTCTACTGATTAAAAAGATAATTGAAAGTTTTTTGTTCATGTTTGTACAGAATGAGGACGGATCAAATGAGTACATTTTCTTAATCATTGGTGTAAGGTATCAGGGAACAGCATGCAGTCTAAAATAGAAATTCAGCATACTTGCTGGAAGGAAAAAGATGAATATTTTTTCTTTTCTAATTTGTGCTTTTTAACATTAAAACCACTTCTGGTTTTAGATACCTCTTAACAGTTACTTCAGTTTTTTTAATGCTGTTATTTAAAATGTTGGCTATTATCCAAAAGGAATAAAAGAACAAAAGGAGTAATTATTCAGGAAAAATAATATTTTAGAGAATTATTAGCTTTGATTGAAAATGTTTTATGGATTTCCTCAAAGTTTTCAATTATTAATAAGTGCACCAGGCAATTCCTTTGTGATACTTAAGTGATTCAGTCATTAATGGCAAATGGAAATCTAATTTGTTTAGAGGAGAAAACAGTTGCAGTCATCATTAAAGATGTTGTGTGAAACCCTGAATTATAATTTCAGAAGTCTTTACTTCATGTTCAATAGCCTGTAAATTCACTGATACTCTTATAAAAAGATCACATAGACACTTTCTGCCCATGTCATACAGAGCCAATGTGAAATTCTGCACTTCAGGAGAGGAGAATTCAGAGAGGGTGCATTCAGCCTGCCACAAGAGGAGGGGGTCTGTGTGAGAGCTCAGCTTGGCTCTAAATTATTTTTCTTGGGTGGGTATTAGATTATCCCTATAATGGGTTTGTTCTAATACTGTTTAAGTGACTGCATTTCACTTGGAATTCCACCTGCAGTGGAACTAACTGCTGTCTGCACACAGACTTGGTTGAAGGGCAGTGATGTTTAATGTTCCCACAGAATTACCCATACACCTGTGATGCTACCTGGGCTGAAGGAAAAAGTGCAGGTCAGTGCTAGAAGCTGCCTGAAAACACGCCTCACACCATGTCTGAGGCTTGGCTGTGCCATTGAGGAGACTTGGCTCTTCTCTCTGCTGGCCCTAAGTGACCTTGCCCAGGCTGTGAGGTCAGTTCTGCAGTGATGCCCTGGGTAGTTTTGCTGGGGTTCCCACTAAAGCTCCCCTATCTGGAGTGAGTCAGTTCCCCAGGAGAGGCTGGGAAGTAGATGTGAGCAGCCACTGTGTGCTGGCCAAGACTTTGCAAGGGTAAAGTTAATTAGGAAAAGTCAAAAGATATGAAGGAAGAGTATGTTTCATACACAAAGGAACAATTATATTTCCCCATATTAGTGTACCCACTGCTGGGGGTAAAATAAAGAGGATAAAATAAAATTGTCTAATATAGAACATGACAAGATGACTGTACATAATTTCCCATGACTAGAAATAAATGTTTAACAAACTGCTCCCAGTAGGCTTGTTAAAGATGAAATATTTATTACTGTATGTTAATTACAGGGTTTAAGCAGTACTTAAGTAATTTAAGGGGATTGGCTTCATCTTTCTTTCAATAATTTTATGTGATTAAATCCTCCTTCATCAGTTTTCTTTGTGTTTGCCCACACATATCCTTAATTAGTCCATGTTTGCAATGTTGGTTATTTTGTATAGGAGGAATAGTGGACAGTTTTCTTTGTGAGTTTCACAACCCAAGCAAAATCAAATTCGATCAACACTGATGTTTTTGCATGTGGACTGAAACACAATAATTTGTCAAGTCTAGAAAAATCTTATTACTGTGGTACAGTTGTATGTTACTCTGAGAATACTGGTGTCTGACACTATAAATCAGTTTTGAAGAAGTCCTTATATACTTTTTTAGGCTGCAATATGTGAGACAAATACTTAGCATTGAAGTTTTCCTCTTTCCCCTAAACAGCATAAGGTACCTGTAAATATTTTGCACTTTTATATCTTAAAATACTGTTTTGTGCCAACCCATTTTGCACAAAATTACATTGATTAAAATTTTGAGCTTGTCCTGACTTCAAACTGGTGTTGACAAAACTGTCATCTTTGAGTTGATGAAGAGCTGAAGCTCTGTGCTGCTTAGGGATTCTTCATTGCAACGACCTACTGCCTATTCACAAGGAAAGATAAACAGAAATAAAGCAACTTAATCTCCAGTGATTCTAAACGGTTCCTAGTTACACTCTTAGATAATTAACTTCTCCTGTGATGAGCTCATTTAATAGATACCTGATCATATGTGACCATGTTTATTTAATGTGCTCTGCAATATTTATACCACAATACACCCTTCTCATTATAAATCAGACAGTCTTTAATTTATTTACCACACACATATTCTGAAGCTTTTGCTTAGACCAAACCCTACAGGCTTCAGGAAAATATATCTGAGTGTGCGTGTCAGTTTATGACTGCTCATAAATAGCTTCTGAAGGGACTGCCGGGAAAGAAAACCCTAGTATTTTTCCTTCTTTTCAGCATTACTGTTCTGATATTTATGTACATTAAAAAATCAGGAACATGCTATTGAAGTGTGATTTTTTTTTTACTTCCATTTTTATTTCACTAGGCCTTTATCACAACCCTGAAGTCCTTCATTAGACTCATCAGTAAAATAGTACTTGGCAGAGTGAGCATAATATTGCACAGCTTAGAAGCTTAATAGATTTATGCAGATTTCACCTTTCTGGTACCTGTCTCTGTAACAAAGCCCAAATGGAAGGAGATCTCTGTAGCCACGTTCTGTTGCACAGAATTAATTCCAAAGCCTACAACAAAGACCACTTGTTTGTGATGTTTCTGGCTATACCTCGTATGACCTTGGTGGGTCATTCCTGGGCACGTTTGCATATACACCTATATGAGACAAATGTTTGTGTGCCTGAAAAGTGCCCACGCACTGGTGTAGAACAATCCTGTCTTTTCTTAAAACTGCCTTGCAAAAGTGATCAAAACTGTAAGCTGTAGCAAGCAATGGCTGCATCTCAAATCAACTCTAAATTAATTTTCAATTAGTGATGTATCTTGTCTCTCAGTTGTAGGAGCCTATACTGATGATTACCATTGTAATTTCCTTCCCATGCACCGCTTCCATCTCCACGGAAGAGCTCCCAGACCTTTGCAGGTCTTTTTTTCTGCTTGATCAAACTGGTAACCATGAAAGTCTGTATGTCTTGCAGCAATAACTGTGCTGCTTTTGCATTGGGCTTCTGAAAATTAGCTGCTTGGAAATCAAGTGCCTGCTGTCTTTAATATAATAATGCATGGCATAAACAAGTACAGGCCTCTCCTGGTAAGGGGAACTGTGAGGGGAACTGCCCTGTTGCAGTGTATGGCTTCTGCAGCCACTGGGAGTGATGGTCAAGAACAAAGTCCTCCTGAAAGAGCAAATTCCTGCTGAATGAAGAGAGCCCATCAGTGGTATCTTGGATAATGCCAGTTTGCTTCTTTTTGAATGTGTTCCTTAAATGAGGAAGAAGCTTCACCTTTCCTAAAATTGTTTCAAACCAAACACCAATGAAGTACCTGGATTAGGACCTCAGAGATGCTACAGTCTGTACTTCATAGAGATCTGAAATGCTTTTCGGGGGTGCCTCTCTCCATTAGTTACAGAGGTAGCCCAGAGCAAACCAGCTCCCCAGGCAACGTTCACTGAAATGCCTCCAAATAACCAAGCCAAAGCCAGTCTTTGGAGGTGTGTTCTGCAAGGGGGAGTGGCCTGAGTGCCACACAGCCATGTGTCGTGCAGCCCATGCTTGCTGCAGTTGTTTTCATTTTTTAAAAATTATCAAACCTTTTAAATTTGTTTCTTGATAGCTAATGAATTTTATATATTTTTTCCCTCTCTCTTTTGAAGAAATTACTGGAAAATTTGTCAGCTTTTTTTGATCCATTTTCATAACACAAGGAAAGGCACATGATGGAGCTTAATAATGTTATAAGACGTTACTGTGAAAGGCATAACTATTTTAGTCATATTGGGTTATTGTGCCATTAGTACCGTTTGACTGCCAACTGTGCAGCAGCGGGGCTCCAATCAACAGGAGTCTGTGAGCCTTTTCCACTGCAGAGAGTGCCAAGGATAGGAGGGAGAGAGGCTCTTAGTGGTACCGTTTTTTCAGTGATTAATAATACTTGAGATCCATTTCAGTGATCTGAAATGTGACTTAATGAGACAATTAGTCAAGCCATGAAAGCTGCACAGTAATTTAGTTGGTGTTACTACTGGAATAATTTGCTGCGGCTGCTTTCTTCTTCCTGATTTGACTTCATCACCGTCTGGCTGAAAGTTGCTGTAGAGAAGACTTGGAGGCTAAATTCAGTTTTGAATGGCCATGATTATCCACAGGGAAGATAATCCCCTTAAAAATGAGGAAATAAAGTAAGGGGAAAAAAAGTGGATATTTCATTATAAAAAAAATTAGATTCTTTGTCCATGTGGCTACTGTAGTGCCTTTCAATATCCAGCTGCCTGCTAATGCTGTGGGGGCAGGTACCAGGCTGAAAAGGTTACTGCAAATTTGTGTTTATTTCTTCCTTCTGTAAAAAAACCACAGTAACAGGGCCTGAGATCTCTATGTGGAGCTATGAGATCTCTTTGAGGTGCAGCTGATTTTTTTGTCTCAGTCTCAATTTAGTCATACTACTCTAAAGTTAGAGCAGTTGTTCTCAACCTATGTTTGTCTCGAAAGCTTGCTGTTTCAAATGTGCAGCTTTGTATTCCTCAAAGCTTGTTTATATTTACTTCAGCTAAACATGTTGATTTATTAAGGCCTAATACCTCCCTACAAAACTGCTGTTATTCTGACTTGGAGGTATGTCAGAAATGTCCTCAGAGTGATGTTAAAGAAGGCACCAAATACAGCAAAATTAACCCACCCAAAAAAAAAAAAAATAACAAACAAACAACAACAAAAACAATCTACCCCAAGACTTGTCACACTAGTGAGCTCATCTGCTTGCAGTGTTTCCAGTGATGTCCACAGCTGTTCATGCTCAAGAGATCTGGGGAGTTTATTCTGCTATTTTTGGCAGTAAATCCTGCCCAGAACTAGCATTATTTAAACTTAGTCTAATTAATTTGCATTTACCTAAGAGGCCAATAAACAATATACTGGCAAAGCAGAAAGCCATTTGTTGGTTTCCCAGTGATGAATGCAGTAGGTGTGTTTGAGAAAGGCCTTCCTCTGCTGAGAGCTGCACTGGAGCTGGTTTATGGGCAGGACAATCTGCTCAGTAGTGGCAGGGAGGGTCAGGGTGACAGCAAGGTGTGAAAAACTCACTCTCTCCAGGGCAAGTGCTGAAAACCCAGTTTGCTCTCTGTGTGAATGCTTCCTGCAGAAAGTGCCTCTGGCCAGCTGTGCCAAGCTTAATTGTATTGATCGTCTCAATCCAGCTTAGTGTGAATGTTCCCACTTTCTAATCTTGTTATATCAGAATGGTAGAAAGGAAGAATATTTCAGCCTTCTATAAGGAAAATACAATTCCCACTTTGCTCAACTATTGTTTTTCTTACTAAGGAATATTGGTTTAATGGCTCTGTCACCTCTGGGGAAGGGGACTGAATCTGGACATAGTGATAGTGTTATTTTGACACGTTTTTGTGTTGGCTCAGTGTTACTGTAAATGTCATTTGCAGATTTCAGCTGGTAGAAGATACCGAGTGACAGGTTTTCTTTGGGTTTTAGTTTTGTGCTGGGCAGCCTGTTCTCCTGTAGCCCTGCTGGAAACTGCAGCTTTGCTGTCTCCTGTTCCTGGGCCTCAGCAAATCCTTGTGTTTCTTGGCTCAACCCCCTCTGTTACTATGCAAAGATTAACTACTTCCTTCTTTCATAACTAATTATGGGCCAAACTGAATATTGCTCAGGGTACCAGCCATGTGGCATATGATTATTCTCAAACAGCTGAATTACCCAGGTAAATTGTTTTTAAAATAAAATTGAAGTTGAATGTATGTTGACAAATAAGGAGCAAAAAAGAAGCTTCATACTCTAGTTACTTTTGGGATACATGGAATATCAGCTGTGATAACACCCAGTTGGTTTTAATCCTGTCCTTATGGCTATGCTAACTTCTTTCTCTTTGCTTTTGGGTTCCCTAGTGATGTGCAAATGTTCTCTGAGATATTTGAGGCCAAGAGAAGAGTGGAACCGTAAACTGGTATAACTGTAAAAATAAGTGTTATCAGCTATGAATAAATTTGAAAGTATGTTTGACATAAGAAACTTTATAAACTTGAAAGAATGAAAGACATCCAGAGTTTCAGTCTTCATTTTATTTCAAATTATTAAAATGCCATACAAGTGAGTTCTATGTACCCAAATTTGCAATATTCAGGGTAGTAACATACAACTGGTTCTGGAAAAGGTGCTCTATACTTATTTCATTGACATGGTGGTGTAACAAGATTATCCTCTTCATTAAGAGACCTAAAAGTGTAAAGAACCAGTTGGTAATCTCCTTGTGATGCAAGTAAACTGCCTGACAGAAACCCAAGATTAAAGAGAAAGTGTGCCTGTAAAGTGTTAAGCATTTAACACTGCCTTTCTGGCTTCTTCACAAAGTGGATCTAGCTTGCCACCACCTCCTAAAGGAGAAAACTACAACTTAAAAAATATATGCAAGTAAATGTATTTACTTTTACATAACTACTTCTTACACCAACACCTATTGTCCTTTGTGCTCTCCCTCACAGTACTTGGACCCAGTTTGGCTCTGTTGTGGTTAATTCTGTAATCTGAGATGGATTCAGCTCAAGCAAAAAATAAAAATTTCTATTTTAAAAGCAGAGGGAAGCCCTAATACCTCTGTGGACCAAAACCTAGCAGGTTTTCTTGTGGCTGTGTGCTGGTGCAAGTGGGATGGCCCCAGACAATGCTCTTCCAAGCATGGGCTTAACTCCCAAGCTGTTCTCTGTTCTTGACTGTGCCTTTCAGACTGCCTTGACAGTACAGAGCTTAAAAGTGTAAATGCTGATAGAACCTGCACTGTTTATGCCTTAGGAAGCACTCACTTCAAAATACACGTGCTTTTAAAACTACAAATAATAAAATTCAGGAGCTACCAAAATCTAGGTCATAGATGTTGCAATGAAATACAATCTCCCTATTGACCACCAGATCAACAGCATTCCAGTCCGTTACCACTTCCAGAATAAGGTGATGTACATCTGCCTTCAGGCCAGCTGGAAAAGGGCAAAGAAGCAGTGGCCAGTACTATATTTTCTTGGTTCCCAGTGAATTTTGAGTATATCTAAGTTTTAGCACTTACAAGGAGGAGAAAAACCCAGTGTTAATGTAGTTAAGTGCTGTACAAAATTCCCCACAAAGCCTATCAGCTTTAATCTCTGTCTTCAATATTATTGTATTAATGGATCTCCTTTGAATGAAGCCTCCACCGTCTGTCATTTCTAGGTCTAGGGATAAAAGGCAAGAAATTAATTTTGTACTTGTATTTGCTATTAACTGGCAGAGCAGCTGTAAGAAATACAATGCATTTACTTCTAAGTACCACAGAATAATATTAAATTCAAAAGAATTCCCAATAAGCATTGAGGTGGTATTATAGAATAGCTGGAACATTAAGTGAACAACCTTGATAACCCAGTTGTTCATTGACGCATAATTAATCTTTCTTCTACTGAAAGAGTAATTCCTCAGAACATTAAAGACTTCAGATTTTTGTGAACCTGAGAATCAACTCAGAATGGAAAAAATAATCTCTTGATCCACATAAATTTTTAAATTAATTAGGTACTTTTCAGACTTATTATGGTACATTGTATAATGTTAAATTAATCAGAACTGAGGAAATAAGAAAACTGGCTAATAATGCAGTTCCAGCAACACAGAAATGCCAAGTACTTGCCTGGGCACACCCCCAGATTTAAATTTGTTTTAATTCATTGCTTTCTGTTGAGTTGTTTAACAAGGCAGAAGCAGATTCCTGTATAATCAAACAGTCAGGGTCTCACCTTTCCAGGTTTCTTTCACCTGTGTTAAGGCTGTACTGTTATTCTAGGAGGTGGAGGTACCTTCTCTGCCCTAGTTCCACTGTAGCTGTATGGCTTGCAAGGCTCAGCATTTCTCAGAAAATTAACCTGTGTCCACCTGTGAAAGCTGTTTGCAGTATTTTAACTCAACTTACTGAAAAAGTAGGACAAGTGGCTGAGGACAGAGTCTGTTTCAAAAAGTAGCTTTCTTATAGATGCTTTCAGCTTCTGCTGCTGTTTTGCTATTCTCATCAGACAGCTCTCACTGCTTTCTAGGAAGCTTTGATGGTAATCTCAGACAATTAATTCACACTTATAAAATAGGTGAGAGAGATGATGTTTCTATACTGTGGCCTCTAAATTAAGAAGTCCACCTGATTAGTTTCCCAAGATTAGAGCCATGACAGGTACATTGCAATGATCTACCAACCCTAGTGAAAAAATTTGGAATGAGTTGCTGGTATCCCACTTATTGCATTGACTCGTGCTCTTTGTAAATTTTCAGTGTCAAGCAAATAGAGATTTGTCTGATACTGAGCTTATTTAATTTTTTTGGGGGCGCCTCTATGTTATCTAAAGCCTTTGAATTCACAAAATTGTACTTATTTGAATACTTGAGATCACATCCATGCAATTTGATTTGTCTTGCAACCTTAGATTAATTTTGCTAGGCAGAAATAGTTATTATTACAGCTGGAGAGCATAGGAGCAGAGGAAAAGTATTGCTCATTCCCTCATAAACGGGAAATAGACTACACCCGTTCTGAATGAGATGAATGAGAAAAAAATAGCTACAACCCTCCAACCCTGTATTGCAGGGCAATACTTCCCTCAATACTAGGTGTGAGTAGTGAAGTTCTGCAGCACCTGCAAGCTCCGAGGCACTGCTTTTCTGTCAGAGCTGCCGTGGAGCCATTTCAGGCCCTGCAGCAGCGCCTCGAGCCGCGCAGCTGCCTCGGTCCCTCGCCTGCCGATGTGGGAGGTCGGAGCAGCTCGGCTCCAAAACGGGGCGCAGCTGCCCCGACCCTGGGGGTACCTGCTCCCTACCTTGTGTTGGTTACTGGAAATAATAGCTGAGCTGTGAACGGGAAATGTAACTCTGGCCCCAAATTCTTCATTTTACGACTACATTTGGGTTTAAATGTTTTCATCATTGGTTTATGTGTTTATTTCAGTCTGTTGTTTTTAATGAGGTTTGCGTAGCTGGGAAATATATACACACTGGAACGAAACCTTTTTTTAGCAAACAGAAAATCTGGAGGTATTTGTGCTTTCTGAGGCGTATTTGAGGAACAGCCCTTTCCCCTGTGTCACCCGTGGCACAGCTGCTAGAGTCCCCTTCGCAGCCTGCCAGCCTTGCAACACCGAGAGAGAGCCTCTGGTACGGTGTGGTCACAGTGAATCTGAGCAGGGACTCGAGGGAATGGCCTGAAGCTGCCTCAGGGGAGATTTAGCCTGGGTATCAGGAAAAGGTTCTTCGCCCAGAGGGTGGTTGGACTGGAATAGTCTCCCCAGAACAGTGGGCACAGCGGCAGCCTGAGAGAGCTGAGGCAGCGTTTGGACTACGGTCTCAGGCACATGCTGGTATGGTTGGGGCCCTCCTGAGCAGGGTCAGGAGTCGGTGATCCTTGCGACTCCTTTCCGACTCGTGATATCGCGCGATCCCAGGGGTGGGGCGCGGTGGGCCGAGTTCCGCCCGGTCCGGCCGCGCCTCCTGCTGCGGGCAGGGCGGGCTCCGGCCGCACAGCCTCGCACCTGGCGGGATGGNGGGGCTCGCACGGTGGGATGCCCTGAGGCTCCGAGCGGCGGGGTCAGGTGGGCTCGGGGGAGCGGGTCTGTCCGGCACAAAAAGGCGACAAGGTCTTTCTTTCCTCTAGTGGCTTTTATTTGCGGTGCGGAGCTCCGTTCGTGACCGAGCTGAATGCGCGTTACTAGCGTACACTTCAGGGCGTATATATCGATATAGACAGATAAATATAGTTCAGTAGAGACAAAACATAACAGGAACAACATGTGCTATAAATACACATTTACATTTTTCATAAATATATACTTTCTTATAAAAATAAAAGTATCACTAAAATATTTCTCTGTCTTCTGCAACTCACGCTGTGTTGTCACAGCCGTGTCCTGCCAAATTATCCGTGGCACAGGGGCTCTGGCAGCACTCCTGTCAAAGGAGCGAGGCCGGGCTCTTACACCCTTGAAACTCTCCTGTTTTGAAGTCGGACGTCTCTTATATTGATCACTGTGACCACGGAATTTCATTTAAGAATTTGCTTTTAATTTCTGCGCCCCACAGCTTCATGTATGTTGATGTTCACCCACGGGGAGAGCGAAGCAATTACCTTCTGAAAGTTCTCTTGCAGGAAGTTGTGTGCTCCGGGTCCCACCAAGAGGGCTCATTAAATCATAGCCACATCTTACATATATGTAATTAAAATTTTCTCTCTTTTTATACTGAACAATCTCTTCCATAGTATTCTGGTTAGAAACATTTTTAAAGCTTCATGTTTGGTTTCCATGAGTGCATAAAAGTATATCTTTTTAACTTCATAAAGGAACTTCATCTGTATAACACAAATAATTTTCAATAAGAACTTAACCTATTTCCTGAAACCCTTGATAGATACAGCATGGGATCACACCACACACATGAAGGGTATTGTTTTAACTAAGAAGAAGTACAGTCCCTTGTGAAGCCCCTGCTGTCAGAGAAGTTTGTAATGCATGTGAATTTTTAACCTTCTGTAATTTAACCAGAACCCTTCAATTAAAAAGACCTGGATTGAGCCTGAACCTTCGTGCATAAAGTCAGGTACTTTGCAGATAGTGCTTTTAGCACAGGTAGGGGCAAAGGTAAACCATGTACACAAAAGACTTCACCTGCAGGGACTGAGCTCATCGAAGCTGCTCCTTCCAGATATTCAGGCTGAACACTAAAACCAGATCAGTAAGATATGAGTATGGAATGTTAGCTAAATAAATAGGAAGTATGGGTGGTCACTGGTCCTTAAGTAAAAATATAGTGTCAGAATTTTCCACCACCAGTAGTTTCCAGAGCTGGAGAATGCGAATCACATGTTACAGCAGCTGTAGACAACTAAGGGACTCTTAATGATAAATTGATATGAAATATCAGGTGTGGGTGTAGGTGCATCCCGAATTCTCAGTGACCGTGTTGAGCAGTGTCTGAGCTACTGTTAAGATTCCAGACAAAAAAATAAAATGAGAAACAGGTAATATTTGCAAATAACTATCAATACTTATGTAGCTAGGATTACAAAATAAAAGTGTATATTTAATTTGAATAAAATTAATTAATTATCAAATAACTATTCAGTTTTTTTATACACTTAAAATATGGCTATGATTTTAAACATGTCATTCTACAAAAATGTGTAGTGCTACGTTTATGTTAGTAATGCAGAATGATTTTGTAGTGAATGAGACAAAGCAAAATTATTGGGAATGTTTCAAAGTAATTTTCATAATTATAGTAAAGGAACAATTTAAAGTTTTATTTTGAACTGTGTATTCTTCAAGCAAGCTTTTGGTCTAGCTAAAAGTTTTCTTGGGTTTTGCTTATGTATTTTTACATCTTAACTTTTAAATTAGATGAGCTGTTAGGAGAAAGTTCTTTACTGGGAGAGCAACGAGGCACTGGAACAGGTTGCCCATGGAAGTTGTGGATGCCCCATCCCTGGAAGTTTTCAAGGCCAGGTTGGATGGGTCTTGGAGCAACCTGGTCTAGTGGAAGGTGTCCCTGCCCATGGCAGGGAAGTGGGAACAAGATGATCTTTAAGATCCCTTCCAACCTAAACCATTCTATTATAACTTTGGGGCAGCTTTTATGCCATAATATTATTTATGTAGTCTAAAACCAGATTTCATCTTTGATTTGAACCACAGCTCATGGAGTAATAAAACATATGTATTTTTCAGTGAAATGTAATAACTTTTAAAAAAATGAGCCCAGCTTCTAATGTCTGCAAATCATCTCATAGTTGATTTATTTCAACATAACTACATGCTCTAATTGATTATCAGGCCTGCTGTGCTTTCATATATGGGGTTTCAGATATCCTTTATCCAACAGACTGCTTAACTGCATGTATGCAACCCCAAAGAGGCAGTAAAATAATCATGGGCATATAGAATCTCCTGAATTTTCTTAAACAGAAACATATCTACATCTCTAGATTATTGCAATAAATCTCTTCTGCTTTTAGATTGCAGAGTACTGAAATGTATGATGGTTTGGTCTACAAAGGAAGAGAGAATATCTCCACCTCTCCATAGGCAAGGAAGCAATCCCTGGCCAGGCCTCAGAGTGTGTTCCAGCTTGTGCAGCATGAGATCTGTGCTGGAGTTTGGAATTCAGTGCCTTCAGTCAGCGAGCAAGTTGTGTTGTAACAATGGTACTGAACATCTCTAAGTAAGGCAAGATATTTCACCTCACAAGAAAGTAACTGAAAATATTGGTCCCTGGAAGGATTTATAGAGAGTGAAAGAGATAATGAGAGAAACCTCAGGATAACACTCACATAAAATGGGAATTACCAGACAATATCTATTACTACTTTCCCAGCTGAATTTACTGTATATTGCAGAATATGATACCCTACATGTTCTATTAAAAAATATAAAATATAAGTCCCTCCAGGCAGGATGTTGCAAAGTTGGTATCAGTACCAATACTGGTATTTATAACTCTAGTTTGAAGACTTCCTTATATTACAAATTTACCTCTCTATTCTAGTTATTGCTCTTTGATTTCGTGTGGTTGCATTCACTTTCCTGCCAGTCACAGTGACTAAATTAATTCCAATTCAAACAGAAAGGTCATAAGTAGGATTGATTAGTACTTCTGTTTTGTGCTATGCCACTCTGTCTGGATTTTGCTTACTGATAAAATAAGTCAATTCGTTAGGGACAAAATTCTCCTAGTTCTCTATGATGGATATTTCCAATATGCTGCTTTCAGAACAGTACTGTGCTTGCGACCAGTGCAGACCAGAATAAAAGCTAAATTATTTCTGCAGCATTTTCAAATTGGGCGAAACATGCAAACACTCATGTTATGTTCCTAAACTCTGTGGAAATGCATAAGCGCCACTCCTTTAAAAAGAATCAGTTTTTCTTATACAGTAAATAGACTGGTGGTATTAAATACTCTTCATGCAAAAGTTCAAGATATAATGGCATCAGCCTATTATTTACAGTGTTACTCTCAAAATTCACAGTAGGGGAAATTTCTTTTTTTTCTTTACATGCAAATCTTGTAGTAATAAATGTGAGTATTTTAGAACTACTTTCAGGGGATATTAATTAATTGGTGTGCCTTAGTATTTAATTTATGTCATATACAAACTTACTCGATTTTTAGGTGGTAAAATGGCACAAGTTAATTATGGTTAGAAATGGTAGTACAACACATACTTTTATTACTTCCTCCTTCATTTCAGCCAGTGACACCAAATCTTTTTTTTGCTGACTGAAAAGCAAGGAATGGGAGATTTAGTATACAGAGTTGTAAATGTTGGCAACAATGAGAAACAAACGACACTTTGGTTCTACACTATTATATTACTAGTACTGTCTTGCCTTTGAACAACTATGTCATGTTTCTTCATAAAGTGGGTTCAGGAGAATAATTCCCACAGCCTCTTAGCGCTGGTGGTCACTCTGCAGCTGTGAGGCTGCATCTTGTTTAGCAGGTGACTTTGCTGTAGTGGAACTGCATTTGTTGCACAGCTCTCTCATTGCTAGGAGACTTTCTTCCACAGCTTTTGCAAACGTGTCTGAGGAAGTTTCATTGCATTCTTTAAAGCTTGAGATGCAGAATAATATATGCTCTGGCTGAGGGTTATAACATGCCCCATATCCATCAGGCACCACAGGCCCATAGCAGCAAAACATTTCCATAGTAGTAGGAACCTGGTTGCAGGGAGAAGGGAAGGAGTGATCTCTGATTAATCAGGGCACCTAAAATCAGCTTCTTAGGAATTAGGAAAAAAAGAAAAAAATGCTACAAATGCTGGTAATGTGGTGAATCCAGCCTTGTGGAGTATCACTATCTTCAGAAGTCCAGACCTGGAGATGATTTACCTTGAAAGGCAAACACTGATCTCAGTACAGAATTTGGTTGCTCTGTTTCTTTGCTATGGTTTATAAACTGGTATAATTTGAGGCGGCTATAATGCATTTCTTTTCTTATGGTGAAAGCCATAAGATTTTTTATTGATAGATAGGAATTTTATGTAATCCTTGTACATAAAATGGATATGTAAAACTTCTCTAAGGTTTTCAGTTTCTTAAGGTTATGTTAAATTTGTAATGTGAAGACTGCATTAAATTAGAGAAATTAGCCTTGTCCATTTCTAATAATACTTTAATGCAACTAGGCATTCTATTACACTCCAGTTTAATCATGGCATAATATGTCAGTGAAACACTTTCTTCTGCAGAAAATAAAATGTGTTAGAAATCTATATGTTTCAGACTTTGTGTACATGGGCCTTCTCAAACGACATTTGCCTTTTTAATGGTGTAGAACAGGCCATTAGTCCTGCTAATAGAGCCATAGAATTGTCAGATGAATTTGCTGTGCAACAGCCGAAGGCCATAAAGCTATTCAGAAGCACTCTTTGCTCATGGATAGTTTCTTGGAGAATTTATGCAGTAGTGTGTTGGTTACATTCACTCATGTCTGAAAGCCTACAAACATTATAACAAAATCAAATTACTTATTAAGGTTTTATGCTGTAGCATGATACTGTAAGTCTCTTTTGTTGCATAGTCCCAATCTGTTGCAGTTGGGTTAGTGTTTCAGTTAATGAATTCCTATATAGATTTCTTTTTTCATTAGGACTGCTACTACATACAAGAAAATACTTAATTTTTAGACTGGATGCCAAAAAGATGCTTCCTTATTCAGAACATTAAATGTGGGAAGTATTGACTCTTAAGAGTACTTTGTATGTACAAATAACTTTAAACCTGTAAATGTCTGTAGCTGTCTAAAATGTCTGTAAGTCTGAGCAGCATGTCTGCATGGGTTGCTGTCTTACAGCAAAAAACAGAAGGCTCTCAAAGATCTTAAACACAGCACCTTTTAAGTGTAAAATTCCCTCCTAGATCTTGGCTTTTTGTTTCTCAGAGTGGCAGCCCTTCTGGCTTGTTGCTATACTGTCACTGGAGTAAAGACTGCTCACTAGAGCTGTCATCTTAGGGGAAGGAGGAAAGGAAAGGGAATGGGAATATTATGTAGCTTGGAAACTGAGCCCTCATGTGAATTTTACTGATTTAGTTTGTGTGCATTTATAGAATTTCTGCAAAGGACTTTGGAATGTTGCCTATGAAATTATAACTGCAGTCAGTATTTACTGTGCTGATGAACCAAAACAGGATTGAAAATGTGGAACAATCTGTAGACTTCTTGACAATACTGCGTTTGTTTGCTTGCCTTTTTTACATTGTTCTCACTGTGAGCTACAAGGTCTGGCAGAACACAAATGAATTATCCTCTGCTTGGCAACACCAGTGAACAGGAGAAACTCACCTGGCTGGTTGAGAGGATGAATCGATTGCTTGTCAGATAAGTCTCATCCATAAATATCTCTGGCAGCTCCTTCAAGTGTTCCCGTGCTATCTCTCTGAGTCCTAGCAGGTGATTGTCTATTGCCATTCCAGTAACAGCCTGTGATAAGATGTGATAAGACAACAGCATTTAAGTGACTTTGGAGGCTAGTATTGGAAGCTAGTATTTGCCTAGTGCTCTGGTCACAGCTCATGAACTTGGTTTGAGTGATGTAAAGTCTGTAATGTTCAGATATTACTCTGAGTATATACTGTGCTGAAGGTCAGTAACTAGAAATTCATATGGTGCTCTGACGATTTACAAATTAGGAAGGAGATTGTATTCTGTGCTGATGTTATCTGTGTGTTCATTGTCTCTCAGAGCTGAATATGGTCAGGGCTTCTAAAGATCCTGAGAGGAGCATATGGGACAGCAAAAATTTCTAAGCATGTTTTGGAATTTTCTGTGCTTCATTTGGAGCATGTTTCAAGGTGGAAGTCTCCAAAACGTCTCCAAAACACCTCCAAACTGGAACAAGTCTTCCCTTGCCTTGCTGCCTGCATCTCCCTTTGGCAGTTAAAGTGTATGTCCTTCCATAGAATTTAGATCCAAAGATCTGGTAGGTGTCTGCAACAAGCTAAACATAATAACAGATATATTTGCCAGTGATCTATCACAGATCTATGAGTAAATCCCACTGCTTGAGAAAACTGGGATTAGGGATACAAAAGCAGCGCAGCTCACAGGAACTGCTGCTGAGCCTGCAGCAAGTGCCTGCCATCAGCTTCTTATACTCAGGTCTCTGTTCTGTCCTGCTACCAAATGCTCTAGACTTAAGGCATTTATTAGCTTCAAGAGCTTTGCCCTGCTAATAAATGTGGTTGAAGATGGCTAATGGGATCAAAAGTCAGCACTAGGGGCTTGGCAGACAGGATAGTTACAGAATTTTGTTTCTTTAGAAAACCAGAATTTGATCCAATGAGGCAGGAATTGCCTCAGATAAATAAATGTGTTCAAAATCCTTCAGTCCAAGTTTTTTCTTTCTGGTGAAAGCACTGATTTTGTGGACTGAGCTGTAGCTCTTCCGTGGCCCAGGCTGAAGTCAGGTAGGCAGGGAATGCTGAACTAGGAACATTGTACTGCCCTGAGAGCAGAGCTGACATCCCTGTGGCACAGGACCCTTGTAACAAGAGGAACAAACAGCCTGAGAGAAGGCAGGATTTAAAAAGAGCATGAGCTTGGTTTCCCTCTTAAGAATTAAAAGAATTAAAATTTCCTCTTAAGAATTAAAAAAAAAAAAAAAAAGAAAAGCACAAGTATACTTCTCTTATAAGGAGAATAATTTTAACCACTGGTGCCTGAAGCAGGGGGTTGGGAGTGCATAGCCTGGTTTCGCTTATTAAGAACTAGGCACCCATTGGTAAAGGAGCTATTTGTTCATCAGCCCAGACAGAGGAAGGATGCTTGCAAAAAGGCAGCATACATCAGTGTTGTGTTTATGTTCTTTTTCCCATACAGGGAAACTGACTTGATAATCAAAGGAAATATTTTGCTATCCTGCAAGATTTATAAGGCTGTTAGCAATGACATTTTTGCAACATAGATCAATGTCATGTCTGAAGAGAGGCCGAGACAGGCTAACGAAATAAACTGTGAGTCAACGCATAGGAAAAATCTGGGCTAAATTGAATTTTAGAGCTCCACTTTAAAGATAGCAATGCTACTAGTAAGCCTTAACAAGGGGAAATAAAATCATTAAATTGCTTTTTGGTTTATGAAGTAGATTTTTTTTGTTTTCCTTAGAAGCTATTACATTTCAGTCCGTTATGAACAATTTAGTCAGACCATGTAAGTCTTACCCAGAGTTTAAAGCCCCACGATTACATTCTGCTATTCTGAGAAAGGAGGGGGAGCTTGGTAAGTCAAAATACCTGGAGAGCTTTTTAAATTTAAAGATAAATTATTTTTCCAATGGCAGTTTTAATACTTTCCCTTGAGCTACACTGGAGGTTGAATTTTATAACAGTTTCTGGATCTGAAATAACTTGGAGGGGAGAATTAAATGGCGTTTTTATTTCTCTCTTTTTTTTTTAAGAGCTGTTGAACAGAAATTCCATTGTTTCTGACCCAGCAGACCTACAGTGTGTTGTGTTGATTGTGAGGTTACCCTGAGATGGTTCAGGCAAGGCAGTTGCCATGAAACTAAGACTTGACTTTGCTTTACAGAATGCGTGAAGTTTCAGCTTCTAAGATGTGGATTCTTAGCACAAGACTTGAAACAGAATTGTTTTTCTTCCCTGCTTCTTTTGTTTCACAGTCTTGCCTGAAAGCAACACTTTGGCTCTTCAGTGCTCAAAATATACCTTTAAAACCACCTCTGAAGGTGAACAATTTCTTAAATATTATGAACATTCAAAGAGTAATCAACAATATGGGTTTATAGGCAATGGTCTGAGGCAAAACCATAGGTAGTAAATTCATTTATCATAGCTGGTTATTAATATTTATTAATTTAATGAGTGGTATGACTAAGTTGTTTATAGAACAAGTCTGTGCTTTTCCATAGCACAGTGGGACATAAAGCATTATCCAGACTGAATTGTCTAATTTTTAATCAACAGAAAATGAGTTGTATTAGATATTAAACTGATTTCTTCACTGGAGGGCATCTCTCCCTTTTATTAGACACTGCATTCAGGTCTTTAAAAGAAAACATAATCACTCCCTCATTGTTAATGACCTTTATTAGAAATGACAGTTTAGAATACCAGAATACATGTTCTAGAATACCAGTCCATTTGAGGATCAGGTTCCAGATAAGGAACCTCTATCCTCTAGTGAAGATAAATATAAGAAAATACATAGATGGTTAATTTTAGGCTTAGTTTTTTTTAAGTTGAGGTAGTTGAATATGGCTATTTGGGCCATTAGAAATGTTCCTAAGTGTGACATAGCAGATACTTTCCTGTTTGGAGATGCCTGAATTTTTCTAGTGTTTAAATAGCTAATGACTGTGTCTTTTCTTGAAAAAGCTGACTAGTTCTTATTCAGACAGGCAATATTTTACTCACCAGAACAGAGTAATTAGTCTGAGCTGCAATTGCATCCTTAAATTTCTGTATCTTCTCAGAATCCTGTTGAGGAAATCAGAGTATATATATGTATTATTGAATCAACTCTCAAAGAAATAGCATCTTCCATCAACTAACTGAGAGACAAATAGCAAGCACCTCAAATGTCCTTTGCTCTTGGTGGTGGTTTGTTTGAAGTCAAGAAAAGGCTTGACAAAATGAAAGTTCATTTTGTGTATTCCTTCCACGGATTTTAGGGGTGTAGATTATTATCAAAAGAATCACTACATTTGAAGTAGGGAAAATAATTGCCTCATGTAATTCAGGGTTTTCAAAACAGACAGGCAGTGTACCTTCTCCAGAATGGTTTATCTAGACAATGACAATGATATTAATGAAAGCCATTCCTGATACTTTACTAGCCAGTCAAAAATTTAATGTGTGAAAGGGCATCTAGAATTTTCCTAGCTTGCTCTACCCTCCACAGATGCCTCACATTTCAGACAACAAGCTAGTAAATTTTAACTCCTGTCAAATGGAAGCCTTTTGTATTAAGAGAATGATCTTAAGAAGGGCTGCCTTGATGTACATCAAGTCCAACACTGCAGCTTTGGGAGACCCTGAAACAGCCAGAAATCACTGGGTCTTCCAATAAACAGGGGACCTTCAGCTCCTTTGGATGATGAATGATCTTTTGAACAAAGAATTAATTTTAGAAGCAAGTCAAGGTCGCCATCAAGGACCTTCAGAATACAGTCTGATATTTTTTTACAAGGCTAGAGCTAGGGCTTAGTTCCCTTGTACAGATTAAATTACCAAATGAAGTCTTTAAATCTGATTAATTTACAGCTATTCAAGCAATCTCTAGTCAGTAGCTGCTGCTTTTACAGCAGGTGTCAAATGCATGAGATATTTCTCCTGCTGAAGAATCAATCTGACTCAATCTTTGGTGACTGTTCAAGCTATCGTTTGAGGGTAGTTTATATTCTTATCAGAAGAAAAACTTTTTTTTAATTGGATTTGAATTAATGGCTATTAACAAACAGTATTTTGGGGAGTTCAAGGCTACTTACACCAAATAGTGCATCTCTTTATTCAGAAAAAAATATTATCCCCCTCACATTCAGAGCAGTGCATAGGTATAAAGAAATTGTCTTGGAATAGGGTTGAATTAAATTAATTTTCTAATTTTTCTGGGATACTAATATATATATATATATGATGTTTTGCATGGAAAGATGAAGATGTTCACATCAAAACAAAGATTTATTAATGTCTGTTGGAAAGAACAATCACAGACCTGTATAAATGTCCTTTGTATCTCTTGGTGGAGAAGAGGCCAGGAAAACTATCAGAGGGTTGGTTTGCATTATGATTACAGGTTTTCCAGGGGAAATGAAACCATTATCCCCCATAGTCTGTATGTCCAAGGCATGCAGTAGTAAGATATGGGGGCTGAGACTGAGCTCTATCTAGACACACATAGCTTTCTTTGCTCTGCTTGTAGGAAACAGGACAGTTTAGGGTGCTGTGAAAAGGGAGCACGATCTCAGATTTGAGTGGGAAAAGAGTGAGAAATGCTGAAGCTCTGGGAGAGCTGCAGAAGTCAGTAAGTGTTGGAAGAAGAAAGGAAGAGATAGTTGCAAGGAGCTAGAAAGATCAATTGAAACAACGTGGTAGGAGCACACTGGCTCCTGCTAGGAGCACAATCATTGTGTCACTGCATGGGCTGGGACTATGCTGAGTGCCCAGGCATGGAAAGGAAAGTGCACAGAAAAGAGGAACTTCTAATGAAATGTGATTGAGAACCATCTTGTCACACAGAACACTGATAGCAAATAAAAACAGCCTCTTCTTGCCTACTGTATGGTAGTCACTGTTATGTGCAATAGTATGGTCATAATCTGCTGTGAATTACCCACCCAGCAGAGAGAGTTCAGGTTTTTTGAGTTATTTTGAGCTTTGTTCATCAGAAGCTAAGTTCTGGCCATGATAACTTTAAGGAGATTGAAGAAGTAGCAGATGAAGAGAGGACTTACCTGGGCAAATTTTCATAATCCTCTGGGACATTAGATCTTGGTTTATAATATTTCATTAATTAACACCTAATCTACAGCCCAGAAATGCTTCTAGCAGTGTAATGCTAAATTTTAAAGAACAGCCATGTGGGCTGTTGCCACTGGAATGGGCTTACTGTGAAAAATAAACTGTATTGTGGCAGCATTTTGCATCTAAACAGCCACCTGGAAATTCCCTGTACAGCAGTGCAGTGCAGTGGGTGGAAGTGGCACAGAGACATTGAGGGAGGCTCTCCAGGGATGGTGGGCAGGACAGTGCACAGGGCTGTTTGTGCAGCTCTGCTCTCAACTATACCTCTCTGCATCCCCATCTACTCTGTACAGTGCTCATGCTTCTGGCAAACAGATGGCATTTTCAATTTTTCTCTTTGCAGTATGATATCAAGGCAGTCTGAAGAGTTGTTTAATTAGCTTGATGAAACTTTTCATCATTAAGGTTCAGCTCCCTTGAGGATCCTATAAAACATAGTCTATTTGGTAGAAATATCCCTTTAAAACAAAAAAGATCAGCAGGAACATATCCACATATCCAGAAATGAAATATGGGAATTACATCACATACTGCAGGCTGCAGCAGAACTAACCACTGTAGGAGACCTGCCAGGAAATTCTCCTGGTGTGGCAGTTTAATGATCCTGAACTTTGCATGTTCAGCCTAGATCTCTCCAGGGAGCTGAATTTGGACCTGATGATAGAACATTCATACGACAGTACTAAATCTAAAATCAGATATTATGTCTCTTATAATGGCACATTTAGGCATCTCTGAATCTTTTGGATGCTTAAATTAAAAAAAGAGAATATTTATATTTAGCTTGATGGTTGGTCAGTACAAAAAGCAAAATCCTGTAATGCTTGCTACCCTGTCCTATGTCTTTATGTTCTCAGTTGAGAGTTAAAAAGTGAGAGACTTTTTAATGCATTATTTACTTAATGTTTTAGCAAAGAAGACAGGGAGCCAGCCCAACATACCGACACAGCTGTCTTGTCACCTGCCATTGCTTTGACAAAAGCAAGTGCTTCAGCAGTAGCAGACCTAATATTCTCAACCCGGCCCTCATCAAATCGGCGCAGGGAAGCACTTTCATAGGTTGGGACAAGCTTCCTGTGACACCTGAGAGAGTGAAAGAAGAAAAACAAAGAATGATTATTTTCAAAGAGTCACAAAGACTAAGAGAAATATAGGCTTGGTACATTTTATTGTTACAGCCACACTTTTATTTCCTGCACAGTATGCATCTTAATCTTGATAGAATTCTGTAAGAAACTTAAAAAAGATGGATGCTCACTTCTTTCTAATATGAAGAGCTGCATACAGCTATATATGTTTTAGTTATGCACTGCCAGTAAAAAATGACTTGTTAGTTAAAAACAAAGCTAGTAAAACAAAAATTTACTGAAAGATCTCAAGGAATGTTTTATTTGTACTGCATCATAAAATAATTGTGTAATTAATCATTTACTTATGGGCTTGAAATATGTTTTATTTAAAGCAAGAGAAAATGCACTGGGTGCGTGAATGAAAAGAAGAAAACTAAAAGGGGAATAGGGTGTTATTTGTGAGCTGGAATGAAAACCCTCTTAGCAATTAGAACAGATTATGAAGACTGTTGATTAATTTGGGTCCAGGTATACAGATACTACTCCTTGCTTCAGGAGACAGACTGTCTTTCAGTTGATGCAGGTGGTCTCAGAACACAACTATTCTCTAAGGTTTTTATTGCAAACACAGATTTCTATCATGGCTGGGATCCAGATAAAAATCTTGGGCTAGGTCATTGTTGAAGTTTTATTAATGGAATATGCAGAATGGATGTTCAACAGATGTTAAAGGAGTACATGAAATGTGTTAAGCATCTCTGGTCTTGACCAGGTAAAGACCACTCTGGGCTTTGATGTGATAAAGAATTATTTGTGTAATAGGCAGTTCTGCAAGAAACCATACGACCTATCTCTCTACCCTGGAGTTCTGGCAATGTAGAAAGGAGCTTTTAACTTTGATAAGACCATGGAAATTAGGTGATCTTAGCAAATCTTGGGATGCCAGCGAAGAAGGGAACAGCGGTAGTTACTGTTCCGTGTAGGAACTCTAGTCTGATATGCTGCGCTGTACTGGACACTTTTCAGCCTGTGATGCTAGAGATGCATGTGTGGTTACTACTGTGGTTCCACAAGACAGGGGTATTTCTGCCCCAGGGACCTGGGCTCCCCAGCTGCTGCTGCCACAGACAGCTGTGGCACATTCCCTCACCTTGAAGCACAGGGACAGCTGTCGGGAGGGTACTGGCTGACATAGGTGGGACACAGGGATGGGAAGGAAGAGCAAGAAGAGGGAAAGAGAGCTAAGAAAAGAAGTACTCTCTCCCAGAACCAGGAATCAGTTTCTGTCTTATCTGCCCTACAGTCATTAGGCAAGATCACTCATTTCCATGCAGGAAGCATTTGAAAGTTGAGGGAAAAATGGACCTTCTGTATAAAACCCCACTACCTTGTATCCCTTGTTCCTATGAATTGAACTAACCTTACCTGTAGAATGCCAACTGAAGCGCTACTTGAATGTAGGCATCTGGGCTAATCTTTTGTTTCTTAATAAATTCCTTTCCATAGTGCTCAAACTTGCAGGCAATAAAATCCAGATTTTCCACTGCCCTGGAAAACAAGAAGAAGGCAGTTACTGCAGGGGTAGATGTAAGAATCTCATAGAATTGTTAGTTGGAAAAGAACTCTTAGATCATCAAGTTCAACCATTAACCTACCCTGCCTTGCTCACCATCAAATCATATTCTGTCCCATTTCTGTTTGCAAATAAACCTAGAGATCTTTTCCTGCTAGTACCCTCTTACAGGTAGGTGGCCTCCTGCTCTGCAGACAGTCCTGGCCTTTGGCAACTTTTTCCAAGTCAGTAACTTCTATGCGTACAGATTCTACACCAGGCTTGTTATCAGCAGCTTTAACTGTAGCACTCATGTCTATTCATTTGAGTAAGACACTTTTTTTTTTCTTGAATTAAAAAAACCCCAAAAATCCAACAACCTCCCCTGAACCTTAGTGTTTCCACCCCTGAAGCCTAAGCAAGGGTCTTCTTTGTTCTTGACAAATTTCTGAGAGATTTACTGTGAGATATGAGTGCTTTTAGGACCCAATGATGAAGGCCATACGCTCCTTGCAAGATTCAAATTAGAGGGCTTCTACCTTTATTTAAAAGCACGAAGGAGTTATTCTGCATCCTGAATGTTCTCACTCTGATGTATCTTTCTAGCCACTTTAAGGTCTTATCTAATGCAACCACACTGGAAATGCTTACAGCTGATCATGTAGACAATGTGTTCATTCTCTACAGAGAGATCACAGGTCTGAATGTTGAGAAAAAAATTCTTATTGCCACTCCCAAAGATCATGCAAATCTCTGACAACCTGGAAACAGAGTCAGAAAAACTAGACTTTGTAGCAGCAATATGGATGAAAACAAATTACATTCCTAAATTCAAACTGTTTATTCAAAGCACCTGTATTCTACTGTCCTCTGTAAGTACCCCTATTGCCCTGGCTTCAGATTGAGTTGGCTCAAACCCTTAAGAGACATCCACAGAAACAGAAGACCTGCATTGTTTGCATCCTCTGCAAATATGGGTAAGCTGTTTTCCTAGTGGTTTTTAGAGTACCTAATATTTACATGGAAGGAAAACAATGGTAGTGCAATTCCTGAATATAGACAAATAGCTCCAGCCCATAAGGGTCCTATTCTGCAGAGAGATGCTAGGTATGTGCAGCTTGGTAAGAAGAGGAGGAGCAGGAAGACAGGAGGCCCCCGAGGAGGGAGCCCATGCAATGTGCTGGGTAGTTCCCAGCTTGCAGTCACAGCTGAGAAAAATGAGGCATCTGTTCTACCTTTGGAGTTTTTCTGCTGCTGATGCCAAATGTGTCTGAATATCAGGGGAACACTTCCATCTTAGTCTCCGTGGAGCAGGAAGCTCGCTCACTGAATCAGCTCGGACTAATTTCTTGGAACTTTCTTTTCTGTTGAGACAGAAGTCATTAAAGTCACAGGAATAATTCATTTATTAAACATTGCTCTTTTAGCAGGTGAATTACTGCTTTTCAAGAGTTTTATGTGTCTTAGTGCCCTGTGCATCAGAGGAGATTTGCCACTGGCAGAGGCTTCCCAGGGGCTGAAATGGGTATAAAATGTACAGAAAAGGAACTCACATGTGCCTGAGCAGGTATTCAGTGCACTGCACCATTACAATGCCATCAAAAGGAGAATGTTCGCACACGGTCCCGCAGAGTCCGTCTCTTCCTACCACAAACTAAACAAGAAGAATAGGTGCAAAGTATACAGGGAATAAATCATGTTCTGGGTAAGTTACCCATTATGGAAACCTGACAAAGGTGTTATCATTCCCCTATGATTTTTTTATTTTTCACATCAGGAACTTCCCTGCTCTATGGATCAGTGGGCAATTACAGATTTACT
This sequence comes from Anthoscopus minutus, assembly GCA_013399455.1. Taxonomy (NCBI): domain Eukaryota; kingdom Metazoa; phylum Chordata; class Aves; order Passeriformes; family Paridae; genus Anthoscopus; species Anthoscopus minutus. The sequence goes on along the minus strand of VWYI01025731.1, from coordinate 322,823 downwards.
GCAGAAGACTTGCTTGTCGTGTGAAAGGCACTGAATCCCCTTCATGCTGCTATTTGGGATTGAATCCTGTGAGAATGTAAATTTTAGCAATTCCCAATGGAATCTGAAAATTTGATTCAGCATCTGCTTTATGGTACGGAAAACCCATCAATGCAAAGACCTTCCACTTTTGAAGACAGTAAAAGATCTGTATCTGGGAAATCCTTAGGACCCCATTTTATTACAAAATTCACCCTTATTTTATAGCATTCTCATAGCTTATTTTGAATCTCTTATTTTTAGATGCTTTCTTCATTTCATTTCCCTCTTATTTGCCTTCATTCTTAATTTCATTGTGTACACAAGGCACTGCTGCTGACAACCTGCTGCATTTCAGTACTGTGATACACCCATGCAATTTGTAACTTCTGCATCTCACACAAAAGCAGATGTCTAGGCTGACACTGCAGCTTTCCTGTCCTTTTTCTGGGCTTTTCCTTACATTTGTTTTGAAGTGCATGCTGGACTTTACCCACTTAGCTCTCTCTTGCATATTTTTATCACACACCCATCCTGCCTCCCTGCTTTCCATGAGGTTTTCAGAGCGTGGGCATGATGCAAAAATTTACCTGGACATTTTCTGAAGCCTTACTGCAAAGGTGAGGAAGAATATGGAGAGAAAGAACAAATTCTACTCTGAGAAAGGCTTCCTACATAATCTGTGTTTGCATAAAAGGAAATGGGATCTTATTTCCATAAAAATATATCTTCACCTTTGAACTACTTAGGTCTGAATGCATCTGGACAGATTAAGCTCTCTTACAGTCTATGTAATTTTATTTGCTTTCTGCTGCCTTATGATAGTAGACAAAAATAAAATGTTGTTTATTCTCATCTGCTTGAAATATCTCAACACTTGACCCTGCAAATAACAGGGTTCTAACTGTTTTAAAGACAAATGGTTTGTTCTTCAAAGGAGTCTGGTAATAATGCCATTTGCAGTGGCATTAATCAGGATTGATTACTGAAATGTATTTGCTCTTGGTTAAGTTGGTGCAAGTGAAATTATTTTAGGGGTTTCTCTTCTCATGTTGTTGTTCTTAGATATGGCAAGAGCAACAAACATTATGCAAGCAATGTATCAGTCAGGGTTTTTTCAATTTTTCATAAGGTGTCAACATTGTTGACAGTTGGAGATTAATACATCACTCTGGGTCTGTTGCAAGGTGTGGAAATAACAGAGTGACGCTTTAAAATATGACAGTCAAATCTGATTGGGAAAAGGGCTGGAGAAGTCAATACTTAAGGAAAGTCTCAAGAAGGATGTCATTAAATGAGTAAACAGTCTGTTAAGTGAGGACTTAAAACACATGCTAAATTATAAGCAGTGGCACTTCTAGGATGTCAGGAAAATGTGTAAGAAGAGGAAACAGAAAAATATTGTGCTTTTTTTTTCCCTTTTGTGATACTTGGCCAGATTTTCATTCCATTTGACTCAGCATAAAAAAATGCTTTTTTTTTAATATCTGACGTCTACCTACTCATACATCTGTGTATCTGTGTTATCTCAAGAGCAAAGGGCAGCTTTAGAAAAGGTGGAAGTGTCTGTGCTTCCCCTGCCTTGCAAGGGATACCTTTGCTCACACCAAACCTGCCCAGGGAAACGCTGACACCACCTTCCCCTCTTTCTCCCACCTGACTAAGTGGTCCCCCACCATGTGCAAGTGTGCAAGTGATGTCACAGTGCTGTAAGGTTTTTACCTGCATAGGTTTGTCATACCAACGATTGGCCCCGTTTTTATGGTAGCCTCCTCCATGCAGCATCTGGAATGCCATGTTTGTGTTGTTGAGTTCCACCCCACTGGGGCTGTCCAGGCACACCAGGCATATGCACCGTTCAATCATGTCTAGAGAGTCACGGTTGGTGGAGTCTGGGGATAAAAGAGTGAAATGTTCACATCCTCTTATCTCTAAGTACAACAGGGGCTGGGGAACCCTCTGCCTTGTAGAGCACTGAAGATCTGACCCTGACTCTGCAGTGAGCAGGTGTCTGCAGAGCTTTTCTCAGTAGCAGATCATCTCAGTGCAAGGGAGCATTATTCCAAGGCATTAGTTCCTGTGTTAACTTTTGTAACTCTGTGTATCTCTCATATGATTCAATAATAACTGCTTTATTTTTATGCCTTTCATTTCCTTGAAGTAATTCTATTACAAAATAGATCTATTTTACTCTTAAAGCCAGCATTGCTTACTTATTTTATATATAACTGTTACAGAGGACAGGTGGAAAATAGGAAATTTCAGAACTCACGCTATTGCTGCAGTATTGTGCTCCAGAGCAGCAGAGCTCAGAGTGTTTTTGTGTTGTTCTCCCATGAAAACCCTCTTCAGAACAAGGAACAGCAGGGTCTACATTGGTTTTGTCTTACTGTATTAAAACCCTCTTGTCTCTCCTGTCTCTGATCACTAGGTTATATTGCCTACATCACATGAGGAAACATCTGTGGATGAGGTTTTGAGGTTTAGTTTTTGGACATGGTTTTGCCAAAACCATGGGCTGCCCCATTATGCTGCTCTCCTGTCACTACTCTACTGCTGAATGAAACTGACTTTTCTGCATCTCTTTCTGTTTCTTTTCCCTATCCTGACATTCTTTTTATATGGTTGGACTACTGGTGGTATTTTTACCTTGTCCTTAGTGCTTTCCTCCTTATTTATGTGTATTTATGTGTTTCTCAGTTTCTTTGTCTCAGAAATATTACAAAGGTTAAGGGTTTGTTTGCATCCAAGGACCAGTCTGAAGTATAGGAAATATTAATTGTGAGCACTTTTTTACAGTTTCTCATTGAAAAGTTAGAAGTGTGCAACCTATAACAAGAACTTGTTTTGTTTAAAAACATATAATATTATTAATTGCTGTTATATGGTTGTTAACAGGATCAAAGGAGAAAGGGCTTTCAAGCATCAACATAAAATTCCTTTTGTTCTTAACAGATCAGCTTTCATCTGCTGATTTTACTAGATTTTGGTGTAAATGTAAATTTGTTTCTGAATGTTCTCGACAAAAGATATGAATTCAGATTGATCAAAATGTCTTTCAGTCTAGGCTAAGTTCAACAAATATGTCCTAAATGCAGAAAATTATTTTAACGGAAAGAATGGAAAAATATTTGAACAATTCTGATTTACATTTAAAATATGGGGCCATTTCAATATATGCATGTTTTCAAGGTTTGCAAATATGTAAAGTAGCTTGATTGTCTGAAAGAACAGAATTTTTCATAGTAAGAAATAATGCACCTTTCCAGAAGGAGAAACATTTGTGAGCCAGGAGATAGAAAAACCCCAGACACCTGTTAACATCCAGGTTCATTCTCCAGATGCTGTGCAGTGAAAAAATGACCAAATATGCAAGAAATTAAAAGTGTGTCAAGAGAAGGAGAGGCAAGTGATAGCAGTGGCTGAGAAGGAAGAGGAGGATCTGTGGCTTTGTTCAGGTTAAGGTGCTGCCTATTGCTGTTTGGTGACTCCTGCAAGGCAGCATTAGCAGCCGGCGCCCAAGGGACAGAGATGGTCAGCCTGACTTCTTGCAGGCTCTCTGGGGAGCTGGTAGAGTGCAGAGTGTGTTGTGTCCCCTTGCCAACAGAAGAAGACTCCTAGGGAAAGCAGCTGGAGCACCTGCCAGCTCCTACAAAGGCTTGAGCCAAGAAATTGTGTTTGATGGGGCGCGCAGAGAGGTTGCTGCCCTGCAAAATGTGAACACCAGCATCCCTTCAAAGTGTCTTCAAAAATATTCAGAAGCTTTCAAAAAGAGAAGAAACGTCCCTGGCCACTTGGTTGTAAGACTTTTCTAAGTGTCTCACACTTGCAGGGCTGACCGTAATTGTGGTACTTTTTTTTCATTGATAGTCTGGGTGCATCAGTGCAAAGGCTGAAAAGATCCTTGTGAATGGAACTTGCCCTGTATACATCAGCTTCTGGTGTTTGCAGACAGGCATCTTTGAGGAAAACCAGCTTGGATAGTGATTTACAAACTGCTCACAGCTTGCTCAGCATTCTGCTTTACGCTGTTTGATAGCTTTATATATATTTCATTGTGGCTGCTACCCACACATCTTTGACAGATACGAAGCCCTTAGTCTGACATATGGCTTCAGGGTATCTGGAGTCTAGGTATTAGAGTGAATAAAATTAAGCTGTGCCAGAAACAGAGAAGTAGGGGAAAGATGCCTTTATAGAAGGAAATAGACTTATCCAGAGGGCTGATCAAACACTGAAAAATTATCATGTGAAGCAGGCAATAAATTGCACAAAAACTCATGAACCCTGACTTGGGATTGAAAACATCTGCAGGAGCTAAAATAGAGGGGAATAAGACCAAGCCTAAAGTCCTGCAAGACATTTCTTCCTTTCTAGTGCACAGTTGCATTGAATTGGTCAGACAACTGTTGGTTAGTTGGAGTTGTTATTTTTATTTAGTTTTAGAAAGGAAAAAATGAGAAGACAGTTTTGAATCAAATTCAGATGTAGTGTGCATGGGACTGTAGCTAGTCACTTCATACAGAATTTACTTCCTGTATTTAGGAAGAGCGAGCTAGTTCTGCAGCCTGAAGGCAGTTACAATGCTGAGTGAGTTTATACATCAGTGATGGCTGGGTTTGTGGACATTTTCTCACCTAGAAGACCTCTGTTCTACCTGCAGGTCTGTGCAGGCCCATGGATGTAACTCCCTCATAGCCTCTGCAAAGCACTGCACAGGTTTCCTGTCCTGAAGCATTCTCCCTTGTCCTGCCCAGCATGGACCAGCTGTGGAGTGACACTTTCACCCACACTGCTTCCCAGGTTCTCTCTTCCTTTCTTATTTATTGTTGCAAGAACATTTCACCATCATGGATAAGAAAGAAAAAGGGCTATTAATGATCATATATCCATGTGTAACAGCAATGCATTCACCTGTGTAGAAGAGCTGTGAGTGGATGGTCTGGGATGGGATTACTGCTTATATTAGAGAAGGCTCACATCATGGTGCTATGAGATTTACTAGTGAAACGTCTCTTTTTTTCAGCTGCATAACTGAATTGGTTTGCCTTCTAATTAAAATGAATATTTTGGTAAATGCCAGGCAAACTAAAAACATTATGGAGAGGGTTTTGCCAGTTTTTGTTTATTTTTCCTTTTGTTTTTCTTTTGGATGATATAGGTTCATGAAGATAATTTTGCTGTAAGTTTCAAGGCATTGACTGTTTTACTCAGTATGGCATGAAAAGAAATGATTAGGTGTTCACCTCAATTTTCATTAATGTAAGTTATTTTTTGTCTCCTCCTTTAAAAAGAAATGATGGGAAGAAGAGAGGACTTTGGGACTCTTGGCAACTCTTGTATATTCCAGGGTATTAGTAAAACAGAAATATTTTCCGTGGCATTGCTGAACTGGAGATAAAGAGATGACTTAATATTTTCTTCAGGATGAAGAAGTAAACTTAAGACATGTAAAATGGCAAAAAATATATCACTTAGCCTCAGGGTAAAATACTTAAGATGTGATGTGATGTGATGTGATGTGATGTGCTAGAGGTCACTAACCCCACCCTTTATTTTCATCTATTTCCAAGTTTGACATTCAGGTCCAGAATCTGAGACAGCTAAATGCTCCCTGCTGGAAAAGAGAGAGAGAGAGAGAGAGAAAGAGAGAGATCGGTCCCTTGATAATGACTGGTGCCATCTTTCCTAGATACTTACTTAAGAATTGGTTGAATCAGCCCTGGAATCTTCTCCATTGACTAGAGAGAGTACACAACTAGATTCAATAGGTGTTTAACTCACAGATGCTTTTGTTGGATAAGATAAATAATATCAAATAGTTGCCAAAGGCTTAGAGGATACATCATTCCTATTGGTACAAAATGGAAATGAAGAAAGAGACAAATCACAAAATCTGATGTAATGTAATTTATGTGATGAAAAACAAAGAATAGAGTGAGAGTTATTATGTGGCGTAACACTTAAATATACACAGCCAAAGGGTCGGGCCAATTCTGCTGCTTCCCTGGCAACACATATCTTACATGTACGGAGTTTCCTACTGCTGGCAAAATTCAGCAGTGAGGTTACACATTCAGTCCTGTGTTTGCTGTAATGTTTGCTCTCAGCAAAGAAAGGCAGTGATGGTGAGGAGGAAGATGATGAGGGGAAAGCTGGGGTTGCTGCTGCTAACCTTTCATAAGGATCATCCTGGCCTCTGCCCACTCTGTTCTTCCATCTGTTGTCAGCAGGCCAATTGGAGGCAGCATTTCCTCTTCATTCTCTGCCATTTTTGCTATCTTTTGTAACTGAGTGAAAAGGTCTCCCTCACTGAGACGACGGAAATTAATGACAACATCCAAAACAAAAAACTGCAAAAAAATGGCAGAAGTCAGAAGATCAGTCAAAGGTGGGTTAGACCCTTTGTGGTCCAACATCTTGCTGTCACCAGGGTAGGTGTTGAGATGCTGAAGTCCTGCCTGGAGAGCCAGGCCTGCATGCAAAGGAACACAAAACCACTGAGGAATGGCCCAGGGCTCAACCCTCCTGTGTTTTAACACCAATGTAATGCCAGTTGCCATTGGGGACTTTTATTGTGTGTTGGACTCAAAATATATGCTATTTGAATAAGCTTAAAAAAACTTGCAGAGACAAAATCAGACCGTATGTAAGTAATTTTCATGGTATTATTTGTTTAAACATAACCTAGAGAATCTAGAAAATTTCCTGCACTTCCTGGAAAAGCAGAACACCCTTCTGGAACACTGGAAGCCTCCTCATTCCAAGAGCGCCTACAGGCATGGCTGCAGTACTGCAAACAGTCAAGCTGGGATATAAGGTACTATGTCCAGGAAAAAGACTATGCTGCTCCCTGGTGATTACTGGTTGGGGCAGATTCACTTTAACACTTCAGTATTTCTGCCTGCATGTGTGCTAACTTCTTCAGGCACAGCTTAGGACCCTTACATGGTGTCTATGCCATGCGTAGGTGTGATGGTATAGTTGCTATGAAGTGTGTGCCAATACATGACTGTCAAGAGAAGAGCATTTCCAGCAAATGCACTCTAATAGGATTCTTTTTTTCCCTGTGGTTTCATCTCTGTTTAATAAACATTTTTGTTCTAAAGAGAAAGCAAATGAATTCTGCCACTGTACTTGGAATAAAATGTGGTTCAAGGACAAAAATGCTGCAGAAGCATCTTTTGGAAATATCAACTGCAAACGGTAAGAAGTGAGCCCATACTTAGCACACTAATTGCATTTCTGAACAGAAATCAGATTAGGATCTTCTGGAGTGAATTTAAGCAAATTAAGAAATATAGAGAGGTATGAAAAATGAAAAGTAATTTACCTGATTGTTACAAGCAACAATGATGTGCTCTGGTTCTGGCATAACATTACTTTTCTGGGCCACAAGCGTATCTTTGGTACATCCTGGAAGACGATAGGAAGAAAAGAGTCCATAGTATTGCTTCATACAGAGAGGATGACCAGACAGCTGTCCACGAGAAAAATCAGTAGGTAAAGCATGGCTGCAGAGAAGGAGAAAAAGAAAGCCAGAGGAAAAGAGGGGAGAGAGACAGAAAGGAAAAGAAATCTAATCTGTCCGTTGTTCTGTTACAATTAGATCAGGTATAACACAAATTGAATAATAAAATGAGATTACAGTATAAGGGAAATAGATGAATTCCCATACCAAAGTTAAATACATCATTCCTGGCAGCTTCATGCATATTCATTAAGCAATTGCCTTATCATCTAGTGGAAATAGAAGTAGCAGGTCACAAGCAGCTTTGCAATATGCGTAGCAAGCCTGCCTAGATGGGACCGCAGAAACTTGTCAGGATGGAAGTCAGGAGAACAGCTGGAAAAGACCTGCACGTCAAAGAAAGGTACTGATGAAATTCCCTGCAAATCACAGCAGCACTTTACTGTGCTGACTGGTTAGAGAGTATGTGAGAGGGCCTTGACTGACAAACAGGAATTACATGGGCAGTACAGTGGGAATTTCTGTTTTCCACAGGTCCTTGCTTTTGTGGAAAGTAGTTTTTACTTAGACCTATGGAGTAATAAGTGTTGTAAATCTATTCTTTCTTTGATTGGAAGGTAGGTGAAACCAGTATCTCTTAAAAGGCTTCTTTAGTGGCGCAGAAAAAAAAAATTCACAGTCACAATTATGATTATGATTATTAAAATACTCCACTGACACTGCAGCAGGAAATAATGATGCTGGTGGTCAGAAGATGCTGCAGTGACCACAGGAGGAAGATCTTATAGTGCAGAGATTTTCTTTCTGCACAAGAGGACTAAGCTCCCAACTTGTCAGACAGGGGCAAGGATGAAAAAGCAGGCAAGGAGGTTTACTCTGATACAGCTTATGAGGCATAATGTTTTATGCTAGTTCATCTTGGTTAACCATGTCCTTAGAACAGGATATCTAAACCAGGGATATCGACTTTAGTTCCCAGCTCTCAAATTCTGCGTAACACTTATTTCCTTGTACAGGTGCATAATACATACATGACTTCAAAAATCAGGTATTTTCCCCATGTTTTTATTCAGAAAGTAGCAAGAGCATAAGTAGCTTATTTTTCCTAGCTACTGAGCCAGCCTTTCTGTGGTGAGACTTCCCTCCCCTACTGTGATGTGTTACTTCTCTGGGGAGATGGAGGTGGGACAGTGTTATTTTAAGTGGAGAGTGCCAGGAAAAGTGTGCAGACTGTGTAACTACAGTGTTGTTGCCCTTTGGGTGTGGGGAGCACAAGCTTCCTTTTGTGTTCTCAGTAACTCTGTTAGGCAAATTGTGTGTGTCCTTTTGGGCTGCGCTGTGCCTGTAAGAGTGATGGCTGCTGGCCATCAAAAAGGGTTCTTCTACAATCTGTTACACTGCAGGAACACAGCAGAAAGGGCATAACAATTGCTGAAGCACTTGCCCTGAAGCATGCTGGAGCCCCAGCCCTTCCCCATGGTGGAAAGGTGCAACACACCCAGTTTTGTACTGTGAGCAGCCTTGGATCAGAAGCCATGTGGAAATTCAAGCTCTCCTTGCAAGCTACTTACGTGTCCAGTAAAGCTTTGTAGTCTTGCACTCCTGAAATGAGATTGGCAGCAAACCTGCAAGTAGCAGAGAGAAGTGACATCAGTCTTTTGTCATTTGGCAACACTGGGCTGTTTCTGGGAGACAGAGGAAAGCCTCAATGATTGATGACACAGCATAAGGAAAGTCTTCTAGCTTGGCAAGAAGAGCTCCCTGCCCCCATCCAAAACCTAGTTAATTCGTGTCAAGAGAAATATGAAATCCTAGAGACAGTCCCTTCAAATGGTTAAACAGACTACCACAGGAGGAAGGCTGAAAGTGCTTATTTAGAGAATGGGAGCAGAGACTGAATATTTAATAGAATCCTCACATGGGTTTCAATATCAATACTCATAACCTGTCCAGTATCAGAGTACTTCCAGTCCTAAGCAGATATTCTTTTTGCAGAGCTCTGGACAGGTGTATTATTTCCTGACACTGTCTGTTTGCATTGTGTCAGAATGGGAGGCTCTGAGAAAAATATTTCCTTGTTAAAGCACGTGCATTTGAAAATGCAAAGTGGAGGTTTTTTGAAAGCCGTGTGCACAATAAATTTAGTCAGTAATGAATGGAAGCATTTATAGTTATGTTTAAAGTAAAGTAAAAAGATGCATTAGCTGTCTATGCAAAATGTTAATGCATATTGGTTTCAAGGTTCTGGCTGTTTTATAAAAGCATAAATTCACATGCAGTTAATTATTTCAGTAATGAGTAGATAGAGAGTGCTAAAAGTAAAGAGGAAAATTGCACTCTATGAAGGTAAATTTTTACTGTTTTAAAGGGAAGAATGTTTTGGCAAAGGCTGAAGAATGGAATCCTGAAGAAAGAGTGTCTTGAGAGGTATATTCTGTGCTTGGCTACATGCTTACCTTCTCACTTTTTAAATGATAGTAATTGCCCACGGTAGCTCCAGCAGAAAGATCAGTTCAGGGCTGGGACTGATGGGCCTGAAGGAAGCAGTATTCTTGGGGAAGAATGATTTCTGAATTCTTATTCTTAGATCCCTTGTGTTTCTGCTGCCTTTTTGTTCATCTTAGAGGAACAATTTCATGCCAGTGTGGCCTTTTCAGTTTGCAGGGTGGCAACAAGTCACAGTGAAGCCATGTTAAAGATAATTTTCCTTCAAACTATGTGTCAGAAATTAATATTTTTTTCATCACAAAGTGGCTTTCTTGAATCACGTACAGTAAAAAGCTTTGTAAATATTCCTTAGAAATATAAATCCCATGGAATATTTTTCATGCAATAAATGTAGTGGTAATGACATCTTTCTTTCTGAATAACAGTTTATCCCAGACACTGCCCTCAGTCAGCAGGCCTCCTAGGAAATAATTTTAATGGCCATAGCCCTTATTTTTTAATTAAAGTTGATTGTCTTTTTGCAAAAGCAGTACATTTAAAATATCCTTTCATTTAGCAAAAGCTGCAAAGTTGTAATACATTACCTCAGCTGGTCATTTACGTCCTTGAAATACTGACGAGCAAAGATAATTGCAGGGCTGGAATTGACTGGAAGAGCCAGGCGGTTGTTGAGGTACATGTCATCAAGCCAGTAGTTAAACACCTGAGGGAAGGGGACACCACATCTTAAAGCTGCCAACAGCACACAGAAACGCAGTCTGGGGGTGAGGGGACAGTGCCTGGTGCTCCTGGTGTCAGCCATGGGCTCTGATTAATGGAGCTGCTGAGCATTTTCAGTCTGAGCTCTGTGACCTCAGCTCAGCAGAAGTCAGCCACAATTCCATAATCCTATTTCTCAATCAATGGCAATTTACAGTGTGTTCCATTAAAATCTAAACAAGCTCCAGGTTGTGGTGCTTTGGGTATTTTGTTGTTTGCGTCTCACTATAACCAGAAAATATTTGAATACAACATGTTAACTCTTACATAGCAATTAGAATATGTTTAAGAGAGGGCCAGGGTTTTACTAGTGATGTCTTTTCTCAAGGGGCTTCAAATATTTGTCAGTGATGCCAAGATGCTCTATTGCTAGCCGTCAGATATTGTCCTGTAGCAAGACAGAGCAGGAAAAGAATTTCCCAAGCCTAATGGTTCAGTCCTGCAGAGAGTGGCATGTGGGTAGGGTCCCTGGAGAATTGCCTTTGTGTCCACTGACACAAATGCAGATTGCTGATTCTTGACCTGGACAGACATACATTAAATTTCCAAGCATTTTTATTGAAAACGCAGATGTACAGTAACTGCATTCCTTTATGTCTGAGCAGAGATTGAAGAATCATTATTTGGAAAATGGAGGCTTTAATAAAAAGACCAAATGATCTCTCTGAGAGGGCAGGCTTTGCATATGGTAACTATAAACAACAACGAAATTATGCAAAAATAATTACAAATGCATGCATCAGTTGAAAAAGTTTTCCTCTGAGATATTCCATTGCTGTTAGAACAGATGCTTCCACCACAGTCTCTGGAGTCTTCAGGAGAACATGCTAGAGATATACTCCTGACAAGTTAAATTTTAAATAAAACCATTTCTAATTTACCTTAAGAATCATGTCTTTATTTTAATAATCAGTATTTTAAACTGTCAGAATTTCAGAAAATGCTTATGCATCCTACTACTGTAAGTTTCATGCTATAAGTGTTCAAATGAGCAGTTGTCTTCCAGAATATTATTTCCTAACAGGAACACTATTTAAATGCTGGTTAGTTTAGCTACCATGAAGTTCTGTGATCAAAATATGAAAACAAGATTGGGCAGCATTTTGTTCAGAAATTATGCACTGCTTTTAAAATGAAAGCACTGACAACACGGTAGCCTTTTTCCCCTGAGTGTAGCAGTAATTCAATGGACTTTTTCTGAGTGTCACAAAAAAGGGAGAACCACAATCCACTGACATCAGTAACAAGCCTGCAGGATTTCACCAAATCCATAAAATCATTTTCCTTGTGGGGATGCAAGGACTTCAATAAAACTCTATTTTTCAGGTGCCATATTCTAACATGGTTAATGAAGGCAGGATGAACTGCGACTTTGGGGAATGGTAAAATCTACTTTAGCTAAGGCTTACTGAATTCTCTTGCCTTGGGAAGCAGAAAGCTGAACTTTTTATAAAGGCAGAGGTCTCAGCATGGTCTGTGTGATAGATATAGATGTATATACATATACATGCATATTTAGACAAAATATCTATTTCAGGGTAACTACATTGGTATAGTGTAACAGTGAATGGCAAATAATAGTTCCGTTTTAAAAGACTAATTCCTACAAGGAAGTATTCCATTCCAGAATAATTGGAGTGGATCATAACTTTGGGTAGATGGCTGTGCAAGGCATTTTTAAGGCTCTATTCGAAAGTATTTTTCATTCTAATAAAAATTCTAAATCCTGTTACTTAAGGCAAAGGAAGAAATTACATCCAAAAGGTGTGTTTTCTACAGGTGTTGTGACACTTCTGTGCCTGTGCCTGAGTTGAATGAATATCTTCATCAATGTCAACAAACTGTTGATCTGAAAACACAATAATGACGTGGATTTTGACGTAATTTAAAAAATCTACTCTATTACATCTGAAATGTTCCTTTGTCAGAATGACCCCTGTTTGCATTGACCTGCTGAAAGAAAACAGTGATTGCATCGAGATCAGAAAGAACTTGTAAATAAGCATAATCCAACACAGCAATTATTTTTTCTACTGCATTTGCTTACCCAGTTTATTGTCTTTTCACTTCTTTCCTCAAGCATTTGCTGCAAGGATTCCCCCAGGCCTCCTGCAATTCCAAATTTCTCCACAATGGCCTTGGTCTTCTTAAATTGCTCCTCTGGCACCAAGTGTTTCATGCACTGTAGGTACATGTGTAAGGTCTGTTGCAGTGGTGGAACTGGAAGTTTTGGCACTTCCTAGTCATGAAAAAGACATATGTATTAGTAAGTAATTCCACTTTCCAATCTGTCCTCTTCTATTTTCTTATTCTCTTTTGTTGCTGATTAATATGTTACATCCCTTTTAAGATTAATTTATTCTGTTTTTGCAGTTGAGAGGCCTGATTACTACAAATGTACTGTTTGTGCGCTTTTGAATGGATAGAGTAGGGGCCTAGTGGAAAATTATCGCGGACACTATTCCTTGGTAAAAATTCTAGAAATTCTAGGACAAAGAGGCATGATGGAAGAAAATAACCTGAACTAAACTCAAGGAAATCTTCAAATGCATTACAAAATAATTCAACAATATCTTAAGGTATTTCATTAGTAAAGAAGTGCATTTAGCTTGTGATTAGTAAAACTGTGCTTGTCTGATTGCCAAAATACTTGTCTGATTGGTAATACAAATGGCTATAAAATGATAGAAGTAGAAAACATGCAGGTCTACCCATTTATTCGTACTGACTATGTACAGTCTTCAAGAAGCTTCTGCTTTACCCTGCTAAACCTCTGCTGTCAGCCAGGCTGGAACCCTCCTGGAAGGCTTGATAAAGCGTTTCTGTTTATATTTCCTTTATCCTTACCCTGTTTGGAGTGCTAGTATCTGGGAAGAAAAGAGTTACATGCTGTCCATGCAATTAAGTTTCCTTTGTTTTTTAATGTAGAATTAACCAAGTGAAGTGTAATTTGTAATTTAAAAGCCAGAGCAATTATGGGGGCAGTGGGAAAATCAAGCAAGGGGATAATTCATGAAAGACTGGGAAATTGCAAGAGGCTGTGATACTCTAAGCATGGTTCCTCAGGGAGGGAGTTGTGTCTCCCAGTTAAGAAATGGCCATCTAATGCAGCTTTGCTTGTCCATTAGTGATTAGTGTAGGCCATAAACTTTTGGAGCCTTTATTTTCTAATTTGATTTTTGCCCATCTCCTAAAGTAGGCAACGTTCAGATTTTTTTTTGCTAGCTCTTGCTATAATGGACATTCATTTTAGTAGGATTGCAGGCTGGAGTGTGATTTTATGTGGAAGAAAGAATTAGCAGTTACCTGTCCACCTGCTGCTCAGAGTTAGTCCAGTGCATGCAGGGAGGGAAGGCATGGAGGAAGTGCTATGAATAGTAGGCAGGGACTGGGTCTGAGCTCAAGTACCAGCTCTGCCTTTTGACAGCCACAGAAGAATGAGTGCTGCATTATGTTACCTGTCTAGAAACCAAAGATTTTAGATACTCATGTAAAGTGTCATAGGATTACCTGTTATTAATGGAAATGCAAATCCAATTTAGCCTGTAATACACTCAGAAATAAAAGAATGTCAATTCTACAGTTTCGAGTTATGTTAAGACATATTTCTTCTGTCATTGATTTCTCAGTCATTGGAAACAGATGTGCTAACTAGCATTTATTTTTGATACCTGGCTTTGGCCTATGTATCTGGGTAAAGTTCCTATGCAGCTCATGACTCTGTTTAGGAAAAAACCCTGGAGGCTGACTATTGACTGGCATACACACCCAGCATCTTCTAAACCAGCTTGAAAATGAATCATACGTGATAGTTTGATGATGCTGTACTAGCATGAATAATTTCATGCCATCTCTGACTTTGTAGTATAAAAATATTTGTTGTATAGTAATATTTAATTTACTGTAGTTCTTCAGAGGATGTTGGGAGAAAGAGTTTATTTGGATATGACAAGCACTAGTGTCAGATCAAGGTTTCTGCCTATAAACTGTTGCAGAATAACTAGTGTTCCCAGAAATAAAGAATTTGGCTCTAGAACAGAGTTTGCGTTACAATTATGATATTAAGTTACATAATTAAATGTTGTTAAGTCATCTTCCTTTTTTCCTTTTTGTTTTCCCTGAAAGAATTACTTACTCTTTCATCTTTACTGCATGTATCTTTCTTATTCTTCTGCATGTTTTTTTCTAGGTCAGGCATTCCAGCATTTCTTTTGGTATCTTTTGCTGGGAACAGAAACTGAAGTCACTTGGGGGCACTTATGGAACCTGATGCCTCAGTTCTGGAAATAGAAAAGATTTAAAGTCCTGTCAGTACCCATTATTTATAACCAAAATGTGCAAGGGAGTATTCCATCCACAAACACACACAGAAGCTTCAGAATGCAAACCTGAAGAGAAATAGAAATACAACATTCAAAGTAGCTGAACTGAGCCCTGTGGAGATTGCTCTGACATTCTGTTTGTCTCATTTTGCTATAAATTTATTTATTCAGAACTATCTGATGCTCATAAAAGGTCCCTTCTCAGCATGGTTTATTTTGTCACTGTAATTCACTTTTCAATTTATTATGGCATAATCTGTGTGCTTTTTATTACTGTTATATGCTAGCTGGAAGAAAGAGGGGACTTTTCTTTGAATGTACTTATGTTGACACAAGTAATAGTAATGTTGCAGTTTTCTATATTAGGTACTTATATTTTCTCCCCTTACCACTCTATATGAAAGCACCACAGCCTTTAAGTGTATTTTTCATGTCATTGCTCCATGGGTGTGCAGTATAGTGCCGTGCTAGAAGATGTCAAAAGGAGCTTGATGGATATGTGCCTTTGCAGCCTAGAATATCTCTGGTTACCAGTGCTTTGGGGCATAGGTCTGGTGTGGGGGACCCTGTAGGCCTGCTTGTGAAGGCTGTGGGAAAACTGGCAGCAGTGCTGTACCCTGGGTTTGAGCCGCTTCATAGAGCAGTCTTTCCCCAAATACCATGCACTTATCCAGGGAGACAGCTTAACCTGCCAAAAGTCACAGAAGTAATCTGTGACAAGAGCAAATACTTCCACTCGTGTCTCTCTGGTATTGTGCTTATCCTGGTTTTCACTTCTAAAGATGCTTCTTAACTCTTTTCTGTGCAGGAATAAGCTATCTGACACACATATTTCTTCTGATATACTAGTGACCATACCAAGCAATTGTCCTTCAATTATGACAGTACGTAAGTACAGCTAAAGCAGAGGGAAATTTTTGTGTTCAGATAGGTCTTGATGGATTAGAGGGTTTTTTGTTTTCTTTTAATTACTTTGCACTGTGTTTTTGCAAAATATAAAAGACAACATGTGTTGACCATGTTGAAAATAATTTTTTTTCTGTAATCTTTGGAATTATTACATTTAGGCCACTGGAATTTTTTCTACAACAGCTATGAAGAACAATTTGAATTAAACTCTACAGTGTATGGAAGTGAGTTGAGTTTTGCTTAGCAATAGGCAGAGATGGCTGTGGACTATTCCTCTCTTGAAGAATTAGCTTGGCTATTCCAGCCTTGCAGCTTCAGCATGGCTTTGCCAATGTGTATGTGGTCACTGACACCTTGTGTTGATCCTGTCCTGTCCCTGTCCTACACGGGCTGTCAGTGGGGCCATGTGCTTGAAATAGGTAAAAGGTTGAGAGATGTCCCTGGGGCCCTGCAATGAGCTGCACAGCAAACTCGTGTTGATCAGTTATCTGCTCACAATTTCAACCCAGGTGAGAGACGGTTTCCCTCATGGAAAGGTCACATTTACCCACTGCACTGCTCTGCTCCCTCTCGTGTGCTGCACAGAGCTCATCACTTAGCCATGCACCCTATTCCTAAAATACAGGTTCAAAGCACCTCAAATAATGCACATCCTGTAACTCTTGGAAGACTGTTAGCTTGCCCAGTTGTTTATGGGCTGGCCTCAGCCCCTCACTGGCATTCAAATACAGAGCAGCCATTTTGTGTTTAGAGCCCCTCAAACTGTACTCCCTTAAAGGAAAGATCCTACTGGTATTCTTTTTGCTGGGACTTTTGTTCTTTCTTTCCGTATGTTTTTTTGTCAAACTGCAATATGGTGTCACACTGACTAAAAGTCTATATTGGCTCAGTGTCTCTGGGAAGTGCTATTACTAACAGCCCTGCATATCTGTAAAAACAGGGTGATAAAGAGTTTGGATGCGGTAGCCTGAACTGTGCTTTTCTCTATTGTGGGGATGAACAGAATCTTTGTCTCTGGTTCAAGTGCTGACAGCTTAACATCACACCCAATCCTGTATTTGCTTAATAAAGGACAAGAAAACTGACACAGGAGAAAATCTTGCAGAAATTCAAGATGACTTCAAAGTTGCTCACTAGAAGCTGTGAGGTACATTGTCAAAGTTATTAGGCAAAAAAAAAAAAATAATCCTAGCTGTTTTTATTTACAGCTGGCTTAGCTGGAGGACCAGGGTGAGCGGCTTAGCATGGTGCTGCGAGTCACAGCAGCCTGAGGAGCCGCGTGGCCTTCCCCACAGCTCGAAGCAGCTACTCAAATCCACAACAAAAGGCACTGATCTCTCCGTTAGCAGACAGCAGAGAAGGACTAAAATAAGCCCATGTGCTTATACTTGAGTTCTCCTGACATGATCAACTCAGGAGGCAGCTTGCAGTATATGATGTTATTGGGGAAACACATTCACTCCCCATCCATTCATCCTTACTCTCAGCGTTATCAAGAGGATAAGCTTAAAGTTCTCAGGAATCTATGCCTGAAGTTAAGAGGAATGTCAGGAATACACGTGTGAAGCGCGCACTGCCGCGGCCGTGAACACTGGCGAGCGGAGCCAGGAGCCGCCCTGTCGCCGGCCGTGAGTTCCCTGCGGGCCATGGTAACGCCAGACCCGCCGGGGAGCGCTGACGCTCCTCCGGAGGCTGCCGGCACGTCCCGAGACCTTCCCAAGCCTCAGCCTCGAAGGAGCCCTTTCCCTCCCGAGCCGTCCGTCGTGGCGGGACACTCGGGCGTCGGCAAAACGGGCGGCCCCGTGGGTAGCACCTAACCCGCCTAGTTTGGCGAAGGGAACTCGCTCAGCTCCGCTCCGCGGGACCTGCCGTCCCCGCTCCCGCTCTCCCCAGCCCCAGGCTCTCCCGCAGCCGCGCCGTCGGGGCAGCGGCAGGCGCGGGGCGCGCAGCACGCCCGCCCGTACCTGTTCGTCGGGGAATTCCGGAGCGGCTGCCGGGTGGATCTGCGACTCGCTACGGCTCTGTCCAAGGTACCGCCGCCTCCTCCGCGCCTAGGTCCCCTCTGGGTGGGGGCGTGCGGAGGGCGGCTCAACTCCGCCGCAGCTGGCTCCTCCCCGCCCCGCACCGCCCGGCCCGGCCCGGCCCTGCCCCACTGCCCCTCCCGCTGCGCGCAACAGGCGTTACTGTCTGCGCTGCTCCCTGCCCGCTGTGCCTGTGCGGCTGCTGCGCCCGGTGGTGGCGGCGGCGGTGGCGGCGGCGCCGGCTCGCCCCGTGCCGGCCGTGTCCCGTGCCGGCGGGCGGGGGCAGCCGGGCGCAGCCGAGCTCTCCGGCGCTCTTATGGCCGTCGGGTCAGCCTCGGCAGCGGCAAGGACAGCCCCATGGGGCTGCCGTGCTCCCAGACCCGCGTTGCCACGGGGGTTGTCGCTAGTGTCGAGAAGTGTCGCCGTGGGGCATCTGCGGCTCCTGAAAGCTCGCTGGCCGAGCGGGCGGGCGGCGCTGCCGGCGGCTGCCGGCATCACGGCCGGGAGGGGTGGGAGCCGCGACGGGGCGGCAGCGGTCCCGGGAGAGACCCGGGCTCTGCAGGAGCTGCCGTGGGGCTGGCTGCAGCTGCGGCCCGGGGTGGCAGCGCAGGCGGCGGCCTGGAGGAGGCTCCGCTTTTGCCGCTTTCCACAAAGAAGAGGCTGCGGTTTAGGGAAGCGGGTCACACCTCGCACCGCGGTAGTCATCTCTCCTTCGCCGAGCACCCGTGCCAACGCGCCATCCCGCTGTCTTCGCCAGTTTTGCGGAGCCTGAGCAGCCACTCGACAGCGCCGGCGGGAGTTGCGGAGTCGTGCGTCCCGCGCAGCTCAGCGGAACCGACCGGCCGCTGCTCCTCAGCGCCCAGATCCCCAGGGTCGGGTGGGAGCCCTTTGATAGGTGCTATGGCCGCTTGTAAATGTCTTTTCCCCCCTCTTGCGATTACAAATAATTTGTTTCCTTTTTTTATAATTAAAATAAACGATTTTGTTTTATATTGTGAGAAATCTACAGGGCAAATTATGCAGTCTGGTTCCCTTGTGTGTGGGTCGAAGGTTTCCACTGTTTGCAAATGTTTGAATAAAGCGTTTTGCCCATCTTTTGTTTTTGTTTAATCCCTGTCGAGTCACTGAGGTGGGTGCCTTTGAATTGGGACAGCATTTAGCAATGAGAAAGGCGCTTTCCAGTATTGTACCTCTAACTGCTGGTGTTGTAATTTTTGACATATTAGAAAATTGAAATTAATGATTGTGGGGAATTAAAATTGAATTCGCATGAGAATTCAAGGAGCTGTTTTTAAGCAAGCAGTAGCACGGTTGCAGCGTGATGTTTGCTCAGACCCGTTATGTTGGGAAGAATGAATGAGAACATTTTGTACTGGGTTTTTCTCCTGTGCCATTTTGGTATCTAGTGTGAATTGTGCTCTGGGGAATTGTTACTTTAGGGGTTACACTGAGCACAGCCGGCTCCCTCCCTCAAGCAGCCCTCAAAAACAAAACAAAAGACAACCGATCCCCTTCAGTTCTGTTTATTCAGACCATATTATTCTTGTAACTTGGACTTCAACATAATACAACATATTGCACTTACCGGAGAGCAGCACAAAAGAGAAAAAAAAAGGTACAATACTTCAGTTTATTCCCAAGGAAGAATAAAATGAGAGTTGTTGCTCTTAAACATATGAAACCAACTGAAAGTCTGAGTATATGTACACAAGATTTACTAAGTCCCTGAATACACAATTTGAAATTTTACACATACTTTTTTGCTTTTCTTGTAATTTTTACAGAGATATACAGTATGTCACACACAGTTTCAGTTTGAGAACACTCTGCACTACCCCAGCTACAAGGCTGTTGGGTTTTTTCTTTTCTTTTTTGGTGTTTTTTTTTGAAAGATCCCCTCAGATTTCTGGTGATAATTACTCCAATAATTTTTTTCAGCATTGTCTCCCATTTCCCACCCCTTCCACCCTGCCAGAATGCTGAGGGAAATACTGATTAAAAGTAAGTCTAGAAGAAAGCCATTACATCATGACAAAGGTTAAACTGTAGATATTGCACGTCTGTACAGAAACATAAAGCAGTAACATGTTCTTCCCCCCCTTTGCTTCTCTCCCACATCTCTCCTTGCTCCTGGGTCTGGGCCATGTGGGGGAACCTAACTGTACTCATAGTCTGATGAATCCTCCTCAGACACCCCTTTCAGGTCTCTGTGGTAAGAGCCCATGCCGTTCTCATCCATCTCGCCTGCTGGCTGGAGGCTTTTGCCCATGCCTTTGCGCTCCTCCATTTTGATGGTGTCATAGAGTCCCTTGGGTCCTTCTTCAAGGAGGATGTTCCTCTCCGAGTGAGAGGGTTTCATTTGGCAGACATTTTTGAGGAAGAGAAGGACAGGGGCATAAAGCACGTTGGCAAGCCCCATGCCCAGGTTGAGCTGCGCAAAGCCCATGGTGTGCACAATCTGGCCAGCCACGATGGGCCCCAGCGCATACGCCACACAGTAGGAGATGTCTGCAATGGCATAGACGCTGCCATAGACAGAGACGTGGCGCACATCCACCAGGAAAGCCAGGGTGGGCAGCAGGGCTGTGTCCACCAGGGCGATGCCAAAGCAGATGCCACAAAGGGGAATGATGACCTGCTCGAAACTCCTGCAGGCTGGCACCAAGCAGGAGCTGGCACCGATGATTGCCATGCCGAGGGCCCCATAAAACCACTGCAGGTGTGGGTACGCAGCAGCCAGTCGGACGGTGACGTAGACCCCCAGCACGTGGGGGAAGAAGGCGGGCAGCCAGGTGAGGCCCACCTCCCACTCGCTGGCCCCCATGGATTCCTTCATCCAGTTGGCAATGGTGGGCTCCAGGAAGGCCAGGGGGATGTTGCAGGTGGCCAGGGCCCCTGCCACCACAGCTATGTAAGGGTCAATCATGAGGCGGTGTATGGGGGTGCCAACAGGCATGTTGGCCCGTGCCCCGGTGCCGCCGGGCGGCGCCAGGACTAGCAGCAGCAGCCCGTCGAGGAGGCAGACGCAGGCCAGTACCAGGAAGGGCACCCGCTTGCCCGCGAACTCGTAGAGAACGCCGCCGAACGGGGGAGCGGCCAGGCTGCCGAAGGAGATGCAGGCCAGCGCCGTGCCCAGGGCGCGGCTCCGCGCCGGCTCCTCGGCGTAGCGGTCAGCGATGAGGGCGATGCCGGCGGTGTCAGCAAAGGCAGAGCCCAGCCCCTGCAGACTGCGCGCCGCGAACAGCGTCGCGTAGTTCTCGGCGAAGGCAAAGGTGGCGGTGGAAAGGAACATGACGGCCAGCCCGGCCAGCAGCGGCGCCTCGTAGCCCACGCGGTCGATGAGGGTGCCGCTAAGGGGGTTCACCAGCAGCTGCAGCATGGCTTTGGAGGCGAACAGTACCCCGATTTGCACGTCCTCGTTGCCCCCCGAGGCCGGCGGGTACCGCGCAGGCAGAAGGCTCCGGTTGCCGCCGCCGCTCCCGTTGCCCCCCGCTGGCGCGGACGGGCCGGCGGTGCCCCCGCCGCCGCGCATGGCCGCGATGTAGTCGGGGATGATGGGCACGATGACCATATAGAGCATGTTGTCCAGCAGCAGCGCCACGCACACCACCGCCAGCAGCAGCCGCCGCTGCCGCCGTGTCTCCCCCATGGCGGTGCCCAGCTGCCGCCGGCGCTCGCCCACCGCCTCCGAGAGCCGCTCCACAGCGGCCCGCGCCCGGC
>VWYI01025731.1:239013-301123 GCA_013399455.1 Anthoscopus minutus | reverse complement strand
GCCGGCCCCGCCGCTCGCCCGCCCGCCCTCCGCGCTCCGCCCCGCCGCACCGCGCCGAGGACTGCCCGCCGCTGTGAGGGGGCTGCGGGGCGGGGGTGCTGCTGGGACTCCCCGCCCTGGGGGTGTGCCTGGAGGGGGCGGTGGGGACGCTACACCGCCCACGGGGCGGGGGCCCGACGGCAATTCTCGCCGGCCCGACGGCGCGGCCGGCTGCGGACACCCGGGGAGCGCTGGAAGGGAGCCCGGCTCCCCGGCAGCCTCCCGGAGCTCTTCTTTGCTTCCCCCTGGGCCCGGCCGAAGTGCGCCCGCCCGTGCTGCGCTCAGCGGTCCCGTGTCTTCTCGGCCCTGCGTCGCCGCTGCCTCAGCGGAGCCCGGCTCGCCTGCGGAGTTCGGCGATTACGGGCTCTGCAACTGTGCGGCCGCCGTCTAACCCGAGAGCTGCTCGGGGCTGTCGCCAACATACGGCGCGGCTCCGACCCGGGCAGGGCTGGGGGACGCTCGGGGGAACTTGGGCTAATCGGGAACGGGGCTGGCAAGGGCTGGATTGCGCCCTGCCCCACTTCAGGGGCAGCATGAGACCACGGAAGCTTTATTGGAAATCAGAGGGCAACACAGTAACTGTCTTCCTGCGTGCGAACTTGTTTCTAACACCCAGCCAAGCACCGGGGAAATAACTCTTTAAGTGCGATTGTGTTACGCACTGCCCGCATTTTGCCGGGCCAGTGCGGCAGCGGGAAGAGCTGCGGAGCAAGGGGCCTCACTCGGTGCAGAGGCTTTGGTATTAAGCACAAAGCAGCATATCGTTACTCCTGTAGCAGAAATGACATGCGGGCTGATCCAAGGAAGATCTCTGCAGAAGGCTGTATGAAATAATCCCATCTCTCAGCCGAGTGGCTCCTGAGTTGATGTGGAGTATGGGCAAGTTCATTTGCTTGTACTGTAGCCGGGCTTCCACAGCTGAAAGGGAGATGATTTAACTGTCAGTTGATGTACCTTGCTCTGTTGCAAGAAAACATTCTAGATGGCCAGAAAGACTTTAAGATTGATCCCTGCATGGAGTAGCATACAGATTCGATTATGCTTACACAGAAGTGGAACCTTATAGCATATTTGAAATAACAATACCCCTAGACATCCATATTGTTGTTACTGTTGTTATTCATTTACTACATCCACTGTAAAACTGCAGAAATGTACCACTGACAATCACGATAAAGCTCTTGACCTGAGACTCTAAATAAGCTATTATCCTACGTGTTTCAATTGCTAATTTTAGGGTGTAGAAGGAAAGTGTCTGAAGGAATAGAAAAGTCTAACTGGAAGGGTACTGAGCTAAAAAGCCAAGACTGCTGCACTTGGTGGTACAGTGTCAAGATACTTGTTGCCTGTGAGACTGGTTTAGTTGGGAAAAAACCAAACCAAACACTACAAAGTCCATCCTCCTCTGATTCCTCAGACAGACGCCGGGGTAGCTTTTTGAGAACATATTTCTGCCTGAAAGCATGGGAGGAGCAGATACCCAGATGATGAGGAAACGGCTGAAGGATGCAACTCCTGTTTGGGATGGATATCACGTTTGCAGTTGGCGGTAATGGGTTGGGGGCAGAAGTGACTTTGGATCATTGCTGTGCTGCAGTCAGGAGTATTGGAATCTTGGCTCTCGCTTGATGAGGCACTTTATTTGATTAAAGTTTCCCTTTTAATCAGAGATATGGTCATTTCCCGTCTCTAAAATGGAATCTGGCTCTGGGGGTCATGTCTGGATAATATAAGGACTTGTTCTCTTGTCTCATGGGAATTGATATCAAATTTATTACCATCAAAAGAAAGCAGAATTATACTTGTAAAATGTTGCATAATAAATTTAGCTTCCTTAGTAAATCAAATCAATGGATACCCTTATCTGCAAGAGATGCGTCATCGCTACGTGAGCTTCTTTGACTAGACAGAACTAATGGGGAGAAAATGTTCCTTCAAGTATGGTCAAAGTCGATGGACCCACAGTAAATTAAAGTTTAAAAAAATTCTCCCTGGTGTTTGGCTTAGAAATTTATAATTATATTTGGGAAGGGACTTTAAGGTGAAATGAGATTACTTTTAAAATTTGGTGCTTTTATTCCAAAGCCCAGATATGACAGTTATTTAGTTGGAGAGGAGAAATGCAGAGGAGGTGATGTACTTCATTTGTCCTCCAGTGTGGAATATGTAGAAAAGCACTGTTAATGTAAAGGAAATAGAGATTTTTGATCTGTGTAAAGAACAGAGATGTCTGCACCAGGACTTTTACCACTTTCTTTGTTCCAGAGCATGTAGATGAAGAAAGAGTAGCTCAGGATGATTGTTTGGCAACAAAAGGGAATTTGTTATTGAATCCAAAAAAGCCCAGAGCCCAGGAAGACAAATTGTACTAAGGATCTTCAAGATTTCATAAAAAATCCTAGAAAATATATAACATGTATGAGCATACAAACCTTCATGTCTGATGATGGTATCAGTTTAAGCTGAATGTAAGGGTAAAGTGGGGTTTAGTATGACCAGTTGATCACATTTCTAACACTCAGTTTAAAAAGGAAGACCTACCAACACTTGGAATTTTGAAAAAATGAGAGAAGTTCCTCTCCAAACATCAAAATAAATATATAAGTAGTTAAACAGATAAAATTAGTTGTGTATGGTCTGCTCTTGGTTGTCCTGCTACCTACTGAATTGATAGTCCTTGTGCTTTGAAATGACAATTGTTTTTGATGCTATACTAGGGTAATTTTACAGAGAGAGGGAGAGAAGCAACAACTGCTGTAATACACTCTGCTGTCAGGAATGGAACTGAGTTAATTGTGCATCCTTAGGAGCCTTTCTTTCACAGGAGAAAAAGTTTTTGCTATGAGGTGTCCAAACACAATGAGTCAGGGAGTTAAGAGCCCTACAGGTCTGCAAAATATTAATACTCTTAATAGCATGAGTACTTAATGTCTGCGATAGAGAGCTTGCCCTCTTCAGGATATGGCAATACTTTTTAGCACTTAGGACTGAACTAATTATGTATTTCTTTTTTGATTAAAAGATCTGCTAATCTGATTCTGCCAAGTAGGAGAGGCTCACCTAATCTGACAAGTAAGTTTCAATCTTTAGAAGTGTGGTAGAGGAAAAGGGAAGAGCTAGAAGGTAAGGTCCATTTTCAACAACTTCATTTCAAATGCATTTTGTGCAGAAAATGGTCAGGCTGTCAAATGCTAGCCAATAAGTTACTGCTGTGAATGTCATTATTGAGAAAACAACAAGTATTTTGCACTAGCCATTAATACTCTGCTTTATTGATTAATTAATTTTATTAATGTCAGTAGTAGCTAAGGTTTCTGCCTTCCCTTCTTGGACTCTAAAACCTTTGTTTCCAAGGCAAAGGATGGACACAGTACAGAGAGAAGCATATGAAGCACACAGAGGAGCTTTGGAGAGCAGAGGAGAGTCCTGCCAGTGGCTGGTGGTGCTGTGAGGTGGCACTGGGGACATGCCAGGCAGGTGCCAGGTCCTGGCAGGTGCCAGGTGCCCCTGGTCCTGCTTTGGGTTCCAGCTGGGCTGGTTGGCAGTCCTGGCTGGACAAGCCTTAGCTCCTCCAACTACTGGTACTTCTGGGATTAGCAGGATTAGCCACCAGGCACAGCATTCTGGGGGGGCCATGTGGCTTGTAACTCTGTCAAAACTTCTTGTGTGATACAGGTGTAATGTGGGAAGGGAACTGCACATGAAAGTGTGCCCTTCCACTTCTGTAAAAGCTTTGTTCAATAAGCAAAACTTCTTTTTTATTAATGACTGTCAGACTTTGAGGAATGGTAAAATAATCAGTGTGGGTTTTTTAAAATTAATGTTACACCCATACTTCATGCTGCTTCACTCTTTGGAAATAGTGCTTAGAGAGGAAGGAAAAATAGATGAAGATCAGAAAAATAAGAGAAAAAGCAATTCAAGGATTTGTGTCTAAGCTTATGTCGGTTCTAGGAATAGTTGATGTTCTTGATAGTTGTAATAGACTGTTCTTCAGTTAGAGTTAAAAGCTCAGAAATGTTGGTGTGTCTTCCAACTCTAAAAGTAAAAGGTATTCTCTATGACAAAGTCATTTTTGAACATGTAAATAGCTCAATGAATGGAATTTCCACTTTCCCTCTTGGAGAATGCCTATTTATGGACGTTATTTATGTCTAATAAAATTCAGGGCTTGAGTAGTCTCCTGATTTTCAGTCTGAAATTTCTTTTCCTCTTCTGTTCCTGCTAAGCCTGTGTCTAACATGCACATCACTTCAAACCACTTTTTTCTTTTCTTTATATCCTTCAAACATTTGCTGTGTTAGACTACAGGAGGATGACAAATGATCGCCTTTGAGATGCAAAAAGCAGCTATAAAATCTGGGAAGAGGTTGTTCCTCGCAATGACTGCTTCTCTTTCTAGTTCTTGAACACCATTTTTGTCCTGTCATGTCTTTCTCTGCTCTTTTGTGGAAGCCTATCAAAATGTTCTCCAACCAGCCACAAAAGTATATTTTTTCCCCAAAGTTTTCTTGTTTTTTGTCTTTTCAGTTGTAAAGATACAGAATCTATCCTTGCTCCAAGACTCCTTGAATTCATTTCTGATCCAGTTTTGCAGGGAGCAGGAGCTGAATGAATGTTTGGATGCTCCTGATTCTTAATGTCCTTCTCCATTAGCTACTCATCTATGCTCACCTTCTGGGGCTTTGGTGCAGTCCAAATCAAATTCCTTATTGCTTAACAGCCTTTCAGAAATGTGATAGCAGGAAACACATCTTCCATGTGCCCACAAATAGTTTCTGGGGATTTAAAAGTGGTGTCATATTGGCAATTTGGTTTGCTGACTCTTCAAATGTGCATTTCCATCATGATGGACATTCTTCTCCTCATGCTGACTACAGAAGAAAGATAAATCAAAAAACCTGTCAGGTATTTTGGATTGGTAATCTGCAAAGACATTCACTTGTTCAAAGCAGAATGAATTGAATATGAATGTTTTACTTAAATGGGAGGCAAATATCTTGGCAAATAATTAAATGTATGTTTGCAAGATATATTGTAAGTGACATATCCGGTGACAGGATACAAGTCAGCTTGTATTTTCTAACTAAGTAAAATTTCACTGTCAGGAAAAGCTCAAGCATCTGGCAATTTTGTAATGCCTTTCTACAAAATTATTGCCAAGGAGAAAATTCTAAGAATGAACTAAGCAACCATTGGTGTCTGGACACAAACAACATAAAGTTGTAGTGGGTCCTACTTTTCTATGTGACCTAAGGAAGGAAAAGATAAACCTAGATAATTTCTCATGTATCTAATGCATCTAAATATCTAAAGATTTGATATTTACTCATGTGCATGTATTATATGTTAGGTTTGTCTGTAGCAGTGTTTGCCACCAGACTCACCCGTCTCTTCTAAGTGCACTGTTTAGTTCATAAGAAGTTATGTTTCTATAGCTTTCATCCTCTGCCTTTACATTTTGAATACCTGTGGCATTTCAAAGCATTGGAAACTGCTTGTAAAGAAGTGGAGAAAATGCTCCTTTCTACAGCATAGGTAAAGCCAGTGGAGACTGAAGCTACCTTGAAGGTCCTTACAGGTGTGTGGGATTAGTATTCACACAAATTTAGGAATGGAAATCAGGGGTGCATCATGCTTCCTACCTCAGGAAGTTACAAGACTGGTTCTTAGCCTGCTAGCCTAAGGCTGGTCTTGGGCTGGCATGGGGGTGTGCTGCTGTGAAGCTGCTATTGGAATGAAGGCTTGGAACTGGTTATCAGTAGAGGCAGAAGAGTGAATTTAGTGATTTTGTGGTGCTTTTTGTCACTGGGAATATCTGCTGAAGTCTCTGTTGCCACTGCAGCTTCAGAACAGTATATGGTACATATTTGGTCTTTGTCAGCTGGGTACCTTTGCAAGGTACAAAGGGCAGTGAGTCCTGCTGGTGCTTTTAGATCCATCAAAGCAGCTTTTGGTATTTTTGAATGAAGTTGAATAATAATCTGTATTTAATAATAGAGATTAGACTAATAATTAGACCTTTTTTTTCCTTTTTATTCATGAACCATCTGAAGATACTTGCACAATTGTCTCTTGTTTTGTTTGAAAACATTGTAAGTCGCTCTTAGCATGAAGGTTGTTCTCAGAGAAGTTGCTGCAATAATGAGGTGCCTGACATTAGATATCTGGACTGCACTGACTGGCTCTCAGGGGTGGAGCACCTCTGTTGCTTCTCTGCTTGTGCTGGAAGCACATGGAATTAGTGCTGGTGTCTTAGCCTGAGCATGTGTATGCTGCCCAAACTGAGAAAATTAGATCATAAGTGGAATAAACTTTGTAAGAAGTGATGAGATTTGATAGTAAGTTTGTGTTTAGAAATTGTATTAAAAGCTCTCTGGAGGATTTGAAAATCCATTTGCTACTAACCAAGGCAGGACCAACTGGGTAGCAGGAGAACACCTGGGAGAAACAGCTGAGAGAACTCCTGCTCTGAGCCCTCTTGCTGATGGGAAAATGCTTGGGATTTGCTGTCAAAATGTGATGGGACTGGTGGTGTCCCAGTTGTAATCCCAAAGAATGCTTGGTTATGTAGGTTAGATTTAGAAGCAGAATTTCAGTTTTCTTAAGAAGTTTGGCACAGTGGATGTGTGGGAATTGTTTTTTGTTTTTTGGGTTTTTTTTTTTTTTATTCTGTTTGTTTTTTGGGGGCTTTTTTTGTCCCAGAACACAAAATTATGGGGCAAATTTTCTTTGACTTTCAGTTAGATGGTGACACCTGCAGATGAACTTAGTTCTTTTTTAATCTACCCAGTTGTTTTACTTGTGAACATGGCAACAGAATTGAGAAATACTTTGTTTCTGTGGGGTATCCTATTTTTTCCCAATTGCAAATTTTATTGGTACTGTTGAGAACTCTGTTTTTCAACTCATAATATATGAGCATTATGTATTCTGTGCATTTCATGACCTAAACTGTATGTATGGGATAGAATGCTGCACTGTGCAGGTTTCTGTACTATGTGCACATCCCTTGAGTAAAAGGGAAATGCAGGGAACATGCAGCAATGAACTAAAGGAGGTTGAGCATACACTGTGAAACTGATTCTAATTGGAGATAAATGAGGTTGCATTTGAAGGGAACTCTTTAACTCCTGACAAGATTTTAGGAATTCAATGGGCTCCAGTAATTTCCTAACTGTGAACTTTTAAAGAGATTTTTCCATTTCCTTGATTGCTGCTATATTTAAAGAAGATGGCACTTGAGAATTGAGAGCAGGATGCAGTGATCTTGCCTGACCCGTAATGCCAGTGGAAGCCACTGTTTTTGGAGTGCTTTAATTCTGCTCTTGCTGGGAGGCTGCCTTTGATTTCAAGGCAAGAGGCTGGAGCTCCCATATGGGAGACTGCTGTCCTGCATCTCTCACTGAGCATGCATTAACTGGACAGCAGGCATCAGATTAACATCCCTAGTGCTGTCATAAATCAATCTGTGTATGCTTAAACAAGTTACATCAGCCTAATGGGAAAAGATGTGGTGAGACAATTAAAATAATTAACCTAGAGCAGGGGGGTCGATAGCATGGAATAATCTGTTGCTGGAGTGTGACGACCAGGCACCATGGTAGTTCTGCCAACCAGTCCCTGCAGGAATTGAGCCCCAGTCTCTCTCATGGGGAGGCTGATGCATTTTCAGAGGATCTGGCAATGGAGCTCTGGGGTTTACAAAAGCTTGAAGGCTGATGAGGTTTAATTATTTTTATTATTAATTTTTATCGCTCTGAGGTGGAAAGCAGCTGTGTGTGAATGAGTTCACTAGTGTGTGTGTAAATAAGCCAGCTCAGAGCCTTCCTGCCAGTGGAATCAGAGTATAAGCAATAGGGTGCAATCAATTTTAGTGATTTAATACTGTCTAAGTAAGCTTTTCTTCTTACTTACTGACTCAAGAAGGTTGTCTTGCAATCCTTTTCTTATGCTTTAGTGAGTTGCCTAAATTGAGCAGTGCAAATGGCTGCCAATGGAAACCAGAAACTCAGACTTCTTATTAGATTTAGTGCAGTGGTCATTATGCTGAATTTAATTATGAAAAAGGCAGGGGAGAGTTGCTAAAAAAAGATATAGGTTGGTTTCCTTTACTCCTCCCCACACTGTGAAAAGTCAAATTGACAATGCATATCTGTCAGGCTTACGGTCTTACAGCACACATTGCAAGCTTCTATACAAGTTCAAGACAGTTGCACAGGGGTCTTTGAAAAATGAGCCTCTGTCTTCCCCAGCCAGTATTCAGAACCTGAATCCAGTTCAGCTACACCCCGTGTGAGTTAATGGAAGCCTCTGCCCCCCATTTTCCCTCAAATCTGCTTGCTGTTTCCATGGAAGATTTCTTTTCCATGGGGCTACTTGTGCCTGGAAAACACAATCAATTGGAATGTACCTGGAACCAACCTAAATCTCCTCCTTTCCTGCCAGTTCAATGCCAAGAAAGTAAAACTGTGTGCTGAAACTTAGGGAGTTGTAAGAGTCTCTGCCACACAGGTATGTTTTGGAGAAAGGCAAGGGAGTCAAGTAGAAATAGAGAGGTGGTGGGAAGGAGCACTTGCAGAATTGTGTTTGTGTACTTGACCCTTTTTTTTTTTTCCTTCTTTTTTTTTTTCTGTAGCTTTGTTATCATCTTCAGGCAAAGAAACCTGTACTTGCAAATTATTTTCTTTTCCACTTATTCCCAAGCAGCAGAGTGAAGTGTTACTGGGACCATAAGGGGCAGCATAAGGAGGTCATGGAGTTCAAGGAGTTCTCTGGAGGTGGGGGAAAACTCCACCATGTATCTCAGAGCATGTGATGTTGACACTGTGAGTCCACCAGGCCACCAAAGGCTGAAGAGTGAGGCTAAAATGCCAGTGGTGTCTCCAAGAAATCAAGTTATTGGCTGTCCAGCTCTCTGCTTGCTAAGTGTGTCTCTTGGCTCAAGGCACATCAGGCAGTGCTGGGACTGGCACTGCTGCTGCTGCACAACAGCAAAGCAGCAGTGAACAGCTAATGGTGCAGTGTCCTCCATTGCCAGAGGGCCATGGTAATGGATGTTTGAGGGAGCTGCTCCCCCAGCTCATGTGTGCATGACTAGAGTTTTGTGTGTGCTGTGCTTAGATATGTTTTTGGTGGACATGTTGAAGTGGATCAGGAGCAAAGAAAGACTCTTGCTGGCCCAGGAGACCAGCAGCATGGAAAGGCTGTTGAGAGATACAAAAGGAATGCTGGCTTTGGTTGCTTCTGCTCTAAGCTTGCTGTTTTGAAGCATCCTGGCAGTGAGGGACCATGCAAGATAAACTTTGTGGCCATTTTTCAGTGTGCCAGTTGCATATATAATGGATCTCGGTTGGGAGATCCCACCAGGACAGGGCAGAGGTAAGGGTTAGTGCAAACCTGGCTTTTAGCCTCCCCTAGCAGCTATCCAGCTGCATCTTCTAGCACAATGCCTTTAGCAATCATTGAACTTTTGACCCCAGTCGCTGAAGTAATGCCAAGTATGTTTAGCACACATACAAATGAAGTGGAAATCATTATTGGCTTGCTCAAGACCTGCTGAAAAATGGTTCCCCTCTGGGGGCTCTGTTTGCATTTCCCATCTCTGAGCACTCAATCTTTCAGCAGTTTCATGTGCTACAAACTAAGTATCACTGTGCTTTTGATTGGATCGACCTGCGGCTGCCTGTTCACTCCAAACCTTTCCCTGCCTTATGTTTTCTGAGGCAGCAGTGACAGGGCTCACATCTAAGCACCCCCAGAACACAAACCACGTTTACATTGTAGGTCCAGGTGTGACTCGGGACCACATCTAGCTCATGTCAAGCTGGGAGCTGGTCTCAGCCTGTCCTCTCTATCCTTCAGCTACCAAGCCCAGAAAAAGGAAATGCAGATTTGTAGGCTGTCAGGAGGCTCTGCTGATCCAGATGACTGGCATCCCAAATGACAAGGTTTCTTCCAACCCTGAATTTTATTTCTCTGCTTTCCCTCTGCATGCATATATTCATTTTGTCTGGGCTGCCATGAGGGTTGACAAAGCTGATCTCTTCTTTAAATGTCCATCACTGGAGCTCCTTCTCTTCAAAACAGAGAAACTCCCAAACACTCAGAAACATCTGAATTATTTATCTGAAATACAGGAATTAAATATATATAATTTTTATCTTTATTTCTTTCCTAAGCAAAGCAACACAAAGTTCGAGATAAGGTCAGAGCTTACTGAGAAAATACTACTTATTCTGTGTAGATACACAGTGATAACAGCAACTGGATTGTTCTTTGCAAGAATCTTCTTTTACATTTGCATTTAAATGATCATAGAAAGAAGGAAAACCTAGTATTCACCTTGTCACCTTATCCTTCATTACAGCTGAAGTATTCTGAGTAGTTGATCCTTCCATTTTGCAATTTTGGATGCTTGCTTTTTTTTTTTTTCCCTGTTGTACTGTTTTAGTAAATGGCATTTGCTTCTCCCAAATGTCTTCTTTTTGATGGGCTGGGGATAACACTAGAATAAATAAGACAAGGCTTCCCTAAAAAGGAGTAATGATCAACTCATTGAAAAGAGTAAACGAAACAACCATGTTGAGAAACAAAAACAAAATTAACTTTTTTTTTTTACTGAGTTCTTTTCTGTTAGTACACCAGAGCCTGTGTCGAGACAGCAACTGCTCCAGGCAGAGCACCGTGTGTTTGCATGGTGTTAGTATGACTGATTAACAGCTGGCTCTGTGACAGCAAAGCCCTTCCCTTCAAAGAGCTGGCAGGACTGCAACTTGATGAGGGGATGTGGCAGACCAAGAGGAGCAGGGTCCCGGCTCTTCTGTCCTTGCTCTGCTGCTTGCTGCAGTCCTCTTGGAAATCCTGCCATTGTGCCGAGGGGCAGCTTGGAGCCAGGTGACCCGTGCTGTGCGTGTCCCCAGTGCTGCCCCTCGCCCTGCTGTTCGCTCTGCATGCGGTGCAGGGGTGAGGGCTGCTCTGGAACAGCGCATTTACCGGCAGTTCTCAGCGTCCCCCGAACCTCGGCTTTTTCCATGTCACGGAGAGCTCTTCTGCAGCCCCGAGAGCCTGGCGGTGCCGCCGGAGCAGCGCCGGCCCCCGGGCGCGCCAGGCTCAAGAGCGCACGTTCCCCTGCCCGGGGGAGCGGTGACGATCGAGAGCAGCGCGGAAGGGAATGGAGCTCCTGCTCCGCTGAACCCTCGGAGGCAGCGCGGGGCTCTGAGGCTCTCTTTGGTGTCAGTGTGCAGGTGTGCATGTGGATTTTTTTCCCGAGATTACAAGACGCTTCCGATGTGCGCCCAGTTGCACTGGGCGGCTTTCCCTTGCACTCGGGCAGGGCTCCTCTCTATCCAGGGCTCCTGAGAGGACTTTGTCCAAAGTAAAACTTGGCAAGCTGCTGCCTGGACCATCGATTAAAGCACATTCCTGAAGTTATACAGAAATACTGTAGGAGAGGCAAGGTGGCGGCGTGGCTTTCAGAATTGCTGGAAACCAATCGAGGATTCAGCCACACTCCCAGTGTCTCTAGTGTGTCCTTCATCCTTGGAGATGATGTGAGTGAGGGGTAAGGATCATGGGAACCCGTTCCTCTGAAATTCTCCCGAGCTTTTGAGGTTCTGCTCCACATGAGAGTATTGCACATACTGTACACACCAAGGAGTGTGGGGTTCTGAGTCCTTCTAGGGTTTCAGTGGACTTCAAAAAAGGCAGAGCAGACATGCCATGGGTTGGTAGCACAAGGGGCAGGGACGGGAGAGAAGAAATCAAGTCTTTTTCTTGCTACTGGCTGGAATTAGTTACTGACTACATCGTTCTAATTCCGGGGAATTTATGCGAGTGTTAGCCTAAACCTCAGATTTACGCTGCATGAAGTGCCCAAGACCTTCCGTGCTCGGCTCTGGCAGGCAGCGCTTAAGGACACTGGGAGCAGATTTGTGGCCATTCAATGCCACCTTCTGGTTGTAAGTGTAACAGCAGAGCTGCTCTAATAGGATTTATTGCTGGCTTTGATAAACGGGAATAACAAATACCTAACTGCTTTGGTGGCTTTCTTGGATAATTTTATTTTAATACATTTTTCTACCGAGTAACATGAAAGTTTTTCTTTGGATGATGGTTTGTTTTAGTAAAAATATAATAAAGATAAGAGCAAAAATATTATATTGTGATCTGCTGCTTATGTTAGAGAGTCAAGGTTCTGGAAAAGGACTTGCCAGCCTCACTACAGAAAATCTGCCACAGCCATTTCTGTGTATCAATAGCAAAGGTACGATTTTCAGTAGCTAGCAACTGTTTGTCCTCTGGACATGTTATTTAATGATACATTGCTACTAGAGCTTTTGTTCTATGTATTTAAATGGCCTTTCTACTCAGGAAAAGGGGACTCCTTCTTTACAAAAGAAAACCCCAGACAAAACCAAAAAAACAAACCAAAAAACCCACAAACCCAAACAAACAGCAAAAAACCCCACAAACACAAAAAACTCCAAACAAACAAAACTGAGTTAACCTTGCAAGAATGTGGTAAAAATAAAGGATTTTCACGAGCTTCTCTTACTATGCGTTACTGCTATGTGTAAACTTTTCACTGGCTCCAGCTGAAGTCAGTAAAATTCTGACTAGAATCCAATTGATATGACGGGGTTAGAAGAAACGACCTGTTTAAGGCGAAAACTGCTCCTGTGTGGTTACGCTTATGTGATGGGAGGAAGATATCCATGGTGAGATTCTGCGGGCTGTTTGTTCGTGGCTGTTTCCCCAGTAGGGGGTGCAAAGGTAGCGTGTGTTTCGGGGGAAAAAAGCCCTTTTCTTCTTCAGCTCAGCCCCACATCTCTTAGTGTCTAGCCTTTAGGGAAGTTTTTAACTACAAAGGAGAATGAGAACACAGAAGATGCAGAGTGTCAACAGATGGAGAAGCATTATTTGATAGACTCTAATTTCACTCTACAAATATGCCAGTTGCTACAGGAGATGCAGCCTGGCAGGGAATGGGGTTCCCTCTATTTTCTGTAACTCATTCCTATTTTCTAGAGAGTATTTTTATTGTAATTGACAACACAACGTTTCTGCATGTCTTTTTTGTGGATGAAATATTTTATTCTCATGTTTGAGCTATGGAGTGACTTCTGCCTTTCCTTTCACAGAGATCTGATGTCACATTTTGCATGTAAAAACCACTTTTTTCTGAAATGAGAAAAAACTGAGTTATTGGGGCATACCAAAAAATTAATTCCACATTCAGGATGACAGAGTGCACTTATTTAATGTTTCCTCTTGTTTCTTAGAGGGTTTGATATATTAACCTCATTCTCTATTACTTACCACTATAAACCCTGACTTGCTGCTTTCGCAAGTGTTGTTCCTGGCTGGTATATGCTGACACTGAATTCTGCCCACAAACATCAGCTATATGATTTGACATCTTTGGGACTCTGATGGCAGTTTTATATGTTTAGAAAATTTGTTAATTTAATTTGTTTTATTAAATTTAGTAGATTAAATTTTCATTTAATCTGATTCACTAGATGATGTATAACATAATGGTATGTATGTAGTAGTAGAACTGTTTGAAAGGAATTAAGAAGTACAAGGCAGTGTTTTTGACATAAAAAGTAAAACATTCCTTGACAAATGTTGGTATCTTCATGCTTGGTAGAACCTTTAGCAATTTTTCCTCACTTAAGATCTGCCTTAAAGTTATTGGCTTCAACAGGCATTTTGCAGGAGGAAGTCCTAGTTTTGTACTCTCTAAACACTTCATGAGGATCCTGATAAAGGCTTCCTGTCTCTGGGGATGTGTGTACTGTATTTTATGATCAGTGGGTCAAACATTAATTCACATGTGGCATTGTCTTTTGTTTTTTCTTATTTCTTTCTATTGTAACTCCAGTAATGCATTAAGATTATGTCAGTGAAAATGGGTTACAATGTAAGAGATTAAAATTGTTCAAATGATTTGCTTGGTGAACAGCAAACAAAAATAACAGATCGTAAAAATATAAGAAACATAGTTGTTTTCCATTAAGGGTAGTCTGCTCAGATACCTGGGTATGACAATCAGCTATCTTTATTTGTTCCCATTTTGTCAAATCCAGATTTCAGAGTAAGATCCGCAGCATTTATGCAAGAGCACAAAGCAAATGGCAGCTGCTGCCTGGGCTGCTTAGAGCCGATTAAGCTGCAGTGAGGTGTGCACTGCCAGGGGCTGTTGGCCTGGAGAGACCAGATAATGAGCGTTCCTCCAACTTGTCACAGTCAGCTCTGTCCTGGAAGTCTAAAATAAATCACTAGCTGAGCCATGGCCAGGCTCCTTAGAAAAGGTGCTGGGTGCAAGGAGCCAGCCAGGCTTTGAGAGGTTTCCACTATTTTGTAACTACAGCCAGAACACACCTCTCTGTCTTTGACTTCTTCTAAGGAATATTTTCTTTATTTTCAGGCACCCCTTTGGTTCTGATCTTACTTATCCAACTTCCCTTTTCATACAGTCTGAATGGGTGCTGAGGGAGGACACCCTGGTTTCTGCAGGAAATTGTATAGTTCACTCTTAATTAAAAATCCAACAGAAACAGCCTAGGTTTCTACTAAAGCTTCAGCAAAGACTTAAGGAAATGGACGTTATTGTTGAGAGAACATCACAACAATTTCTGAAACTGAAGATTTAATTATGACAGGGTCCTGTGGCTTTCACTTCTCATTGCTTGGCTTTCTGACACTTTGTACTGTCAGTCCGGGACTGACGATCTACATTCAGCAGCTTTCTTCCAAGTAATATTATTTTTTGAGAGCAGGCACAGGGCTGAATGACCTTCCATTTCTCAGCTGTGAATCCAAGTATACAGTCAGCAAATACTTGATGTGCTGTGTTTGGAGATGACCTTGTGGCGCGCCTTTGAGCTGGCGGTGGGAAAGGAGAGAGGTGATTTCCGCACTTGACCCGGCAGAGGGCATGAGTTGGTTCCTGGGATGCATGCTAGATCCACGCCCATGTGGAAAGCACAACTCGTTGTTCATCGCTGTAATTTCTGCCGCGGATAAGACACACTGTGGCGTGTATTTTGGGGATTGTCACACTTCTTAGGTTATTAAAGTCCGGGGAAAACTGAGGTATGTGATAATCACTCAGAAATCCACTGCCAGGTGGATCTTGTGGTTTAAGGAGATAATGCAATTTCCTTCTGAAGTTTTGGATGCTGCAGCAAAAGTCAGGTGCTGCCATTGCTGTGGGGAGGCGAGATACCCAGAAAAGTGGAAAGCCATGGTCAGAGCATGGCTTCAACCACCCAGGAGTGAAGGTAGCTTTCATAAAGAGCTGGGCTGGCCACATCATGCTGCATCTGCTCCTCCCACTTCTCAGATCTGCAGCAGCTGTCAGGCTGAGCTAACATGATTATCCCCAGGATGAGATTACCCAAAGGTGATTTCTTATTTTTTTGCTGTGACAGGTGGTGGGAACTGACTCCTCACCTTTGAAGTCACACTGATGGAATAGGGTTTCCTTCAGGAAACTGAAGATGGGAACAATAATTGTGTTATGTATCCCTTCCCATCTCATATTCCTATGGCTGATCACCAACACTCTGCTCTGAGCAGAGTTGTGAGTGCAGTGGGATAGCGCACCAGGGATCTGTGATTGTGAGAGCAGCCTCAGCTCCTGGGTCTGTGGGGGCACCTGCAGGTGAAAATGTTTGATGGGAGAGGCACCAGTTCTCTTGAAGTAGTTTTTTGGTTTTGTTGTCTATAATTTTAAAGCAAGGTTTGTAGCAAGTATTGGTAAGGATATATCAGTGTCAGAATACCAGGCTTAAACAATGCTCATTTTTAAAATGAACATTATGTCAATTTATTGGTTGTATTTAAAACAGTAGTGGCAATACCTACAAGAGGGCCTGTGAAGACCTTATGGGTTATATGGAATACCCAGACTCGGTCCTGTGCTGTCTTCAGGGCTGCAGTGTGGGAGGTAGATAAGCCTGCAGTGCAAATCAGAAGGTCATGTGCAAGGAATCATGAGAAGTAAATCTAATTATTACTCTTTCAAAGGCTGCTTGCTGTCCCTTGAATCACTTTTTCCATCTTATGCTGAAACAACATGAGTTGTCTGACATGTTGGGGGGTCAGTATGATTTTTGATGTGGCATGCTTAATGACTTTAAAAAGCTTGGAAGACTTTGAAAAGGAAAATAGTATGACACATATATTTGGTGACAAGATCAACTTTGAAAAGGAAAATAGTATGACACATATATTTGGTGACAAGATCAAC
The DNA here is from genome assembly GCA_013399455.1 of Anthoscopus minutus. Taxonomy (NCBI): domain Eukaryota; kingdom Metazoa; phylum Chordata; class Aves; order Passeriformes; family Paridae; genus Anthoscopus; species Anthoscopus minutus. The sequence goes on along the minus strand of VWYI01025731.1, from coordinate 284,823 downwards.
CGATCTCAGTGTTTTGTAAGAGATCAACATTATGTTCTGTAGGGAAAATGGCACAAAGAGACTTCCACCATACAGTGACACAGAATATTACACCTGCTCGATAAATCAGGTAATCTGTGTTCAGAGCCAGTCTCTGTACATTGCAGCAGGCCCTTGAAGCTGGCTTTCAGTCACCAATAGTCCTTTTGCATCAGTGCTTAATGATTGTCACACAGAATTATCTGTGGCACTTTTGCGGTTCACAGTAACTCATACAGAATCCTTAAACAACTGTGTGAATCACAAAATCAGTTGGGTTGGAAAAGACCTTTGAGATCATTAAGTCAAAACCCTTCGGAGTACAGGGGAATGAGCCATCCACCTGGCCCTCTCTTAACTGGTTACATTCCTCACCAGCCCCTTTCCTCGGGGAGAAAGAGGAATTTGTATTTTCTGCTTCAGAGGATGAAATTAATTTTGTAAAGTGCAAGCTGTCCAGGGCTTGCCTGAGGTCTGCTCACTGGGAGCAGGCTGTGCCTTTGGTCAGGTGGCCTGTAGAAAAACTCAGCTGTAGGAAACAGTCTGATGGTAATGAATGAGCCACAAATCTGCCTTTGCAACTGCTGTGGCCACATCATCCCATTTTCAGTGTCTTGTCAGCCTAAGTTTTGCCCCAATTTCTTGTCTGTTCCCCTTTCAAACAGTCATTCCACAAATGCTTCAATGGAAAAGCTAGATTAAAAATTCACATAAGCTGCTTTAGCAGCCATTAGTTTAAATACACTCAGCAGTGTAAACATTCATATGCCAAGTCAATTCAGTAAATGGAGACAGGTCACTGTATTAAATAGACTGGCGTGTGCTCAGGACACAGGTCTCCTCAGCTGGAGATACAGGGACTGTGCTTTCTCTCCAGCGCTTTACTCTTACTAGAAATGGTTTATTGGAGAAATTATTTTGTTATTACTTGGAAGTAATGACAGAGACCTGGTTAGAGAGGTTCCTAAGAGGTTTAATATATCTCCAGGACTGGGAGCATGGTGCTTGCTGGCGAGTGGAGGTACTCCTGTGTTGCAAACAGCCAATGGGTAAAATTCCCTGTCTTTGGCTCCCATCCCTGCATGCATGTGCTTTTGGAGAGAGACACAGCCTGGAAAACAGCATTACAAACTGCCAGTGCCTTTCCCTTCCATGTGTGCCATGGTAGGAGAAAAAGGCTTTTCTCTTGGCGTGCTTGGCCAATGCTGCTGGGACAGTTGCACTAAAGAAACAATGATGGTCTCAAACAGCAGCATGGTCATGGGATGCCCTGCAGATGTTGAGATAAATATGTGCCTCTGCTGTGCCTTGTGGACCCTAGTCCCAAATCCCTTCACCAAATGTGGTAAACTGTCCTGGTGGGCTGTGGGAAAGGGCTTGCTAACACCTTTGGCAGGTTACATCTGAGTATATACCCTGGAGTACTCTCTGCACGTGCTGGGAGAACAGAGGCTGTGGGCTTTATATTTCTCTGTCTGTAACAAGAGAGAAATAATATGGTAGGAATGTTGACTTTTCATAAAAAGCAGAACCAAGAGATGCATAGTGATTTTTGTTTTCCCTGCTGTAAAATTGTTACAGGCTGAGCAAATCAAATGGCCTCACATCCTTTTTTCTTCTGCTGTGTGTCTCCTGCCTGAAGAGCCTGTGAGCCCCAGAAGAACCCAGCAGCCTCTTGCAGAAATTAAACAAGTTACTAATATATTTGTATGTGAATATATATTTATATATGAGGAGTACTCAGTACTCCTCAACACACAGACTTGCTGTTTCATTACAAATAAAATGAATTTGGCATGAGTTTGATTTCAATGCTGTGTTGAGGGAAGGGTGAAGAAAAATGTAATGTGAAATTGGTTCATCCCTATCTATTCCATGGTAAAAATAAAAACCAAACAAAACAAAAAACCCAAAGACTGGCAGTCAATGCTTTTGTCATGGGACTTGAAGCACTGGGGACATTAGGAAGTGCCTGGACATTGGCAAGGTTGGACATAGGCCAAAAATCTTAGTGTAGTATTAAAGAAATATTCTCTCCCTACACTTCCAGTTTTGAAGTATTTTCTTCTGATAGGAAAGGAACTAACTAAGAAAAAAAAAAAGAAAAAAAGGATTGACTGAGGTTTCCTAGGGGCCCACTGAGGCTGCTACAGTGATGGGAAATGCCCTTAGGCACCCTCAGCTGTGCTTCTTTACTGGCTGTGGGCACAGGATGGAGTGACTTGGCATAGGGCCACTTATTTTGCCCCTCTGGTGAAACTTTGCCATTTCAGTGTACTCTTGTGATGGTAACACAGGACTGAATAAAGGGAACATATGAAGAGATGCTGACACTTCACTATTACAAGCCATGGTCTCACTAGCATAATAGCATGAATATCTTTCTTCCAATTTCTAAGCCTGGGCTTTCTTATGTTATGATGAGGTCTTGGTTTTAATTTGTTTTTAAGAATAAAGAGGAGAGCAAAAACCTTTTTGACCTCCTTCATCTGGAGTGACTTGTAATTTTGTACTATAACTGTGTGCCATAGTACCATTGCAGAGCCTCAGAAGATTTAACTAACCTGTATTTCAGGAGGAAATGATAGGTTAGATAATTGCTCAGCTTGCTAATCACTTTAAAAGTACCAGTGAACAAGTTTTGAAAATTCTGCAGAATGAAAGTAAACAGAAAGATTTTATTCTGAAGGTTTAAGTTTATGAAAGCCAGGTAACTTCTCGTGTCACCTACTTGGGATCTTTGTCCATCACCTACTGTAGGGGTTTGGTCCAGAGTGAAAGAGATTGCTGAAGTCAAGAGTTGGATAGGTTTGCAAATGCAATATGGAAAAACTGAATAAATTTCTCCTGTAAATATGTGATTCTACCAGTGTGTCCTTGTCTTTCAGCTTTGTATCCCCCCTGCTCTATGGTGCTGCTCCTCCCCTCATGTCTCAGTGAGACCAAGTGTCCCTCGAGCAGTGATACTCCTGCTGCGGTTCATGAGGTGCTCAGTCTAACCTCAGGAGGCTCAAAATAAATGCCTGGAGTTTATATTTCCTCCATATATGGCCTATACCGGTTGTTGTCTTATAGCTCCTTGGTTTTGTAGCCAGGTGTAGCTGAAAATGTTTTGTTTACTTTTCTACTATATAACCTTTCCAGAAAAGAAAGAAATTTGATGCTTCTTAATGAAAAACATTCTGGGAGCAGCATGAGGGTACCATGGGCTCTGGAGTTCCTGCCTATAGCCAGTGTGATTCTGTTTTTGGTGTAGAACCCCAATTCCATTTCATCAATGTGTTTGTTTATTTTGCTGAGATTTCATAGCTTTTTAAACAGAAGCTCACCACATGTTTTGGTAGTGACTGTGACAGTACACACAAATATTTCCTGATGCATTATTTTTCCTTTGACCAGCTCTGTCTGTCCTCTCCTTCAAATCTGTGTTTAACAGATGAGTGTGTCTCAATAATGAACATTTGGGAATGCTGCAATCTGTGTATGTGGCAGTCCTCCAAGTGAAGGAGAAAACCTGTGGGAAGAGTTCCTGGGTACTCATTTTACTACTCAGCATTAGGCATCTGTTTAATTGTTCCTAACAAGCTGAAGCAAAATGGACAGGCAGATGAAATCAGATATATTTTAATTTACATCTCTATGATGTTTCCCATGCCAGAGTAGGGTTTGGCAGTCATTCTGTCTCTGGAGTATGAAAAAATGCCAGCCTTGCTGCGGGTGGGCTTCCCTTGTCTCCATGTGGCGTTTGAAAAGGGCAAAAGTAAGAAGTGGAGAAACTTGCAGCCTTATTAAATCTAGTATTAAGTTTTGAGATGAACCTGTAACTTTAGTGGTGTATGGTTTTTTATCTCAGGGTGATTTGGTTATTTGGATTCATTTGCTGATATGCTCCTTAAGCAAACTGGCTGGTGAAAAAGCAGAGCTGGGCAGAGTAGGTGCTGTTGCAGAGGCAGAAATAGAATATACAGGCTAGTGAGTATGTAACCAATATGTACGTAATGTCCAAGGTAAAATGCATGGAGTTATCTGGCCCCAGCAGCTGTAAAGCTGGCTGCCATCAGCAGGAGCTGGCACCCACTCTCTGGGACTCCTCAGGGGTATCCCTCTCCAAGAATGGGAGACCTCCTGAAACCCCTGTTTTGGTGCTGAGGACTTATTTCTTCCTGAAGCAATAGCCAACAAAAAGGCAAGGTTCTCTGCAGTTGTTTTACTGAAGTCATTCCTGTTCTAGGTTTTGAGCCTATTTTAGCTCTTCTCACTACCAATTTACAATGGTGGTCCTTCCCTACTTAGGAGATGTATCAGTTTTCCTTGTGGAGGCATCATGATGCCTACAAAGGGTGGTCCTGGAAAAACTAGTGGAAGTTTGATTCACAGAAATGCCTCCATGTTCAGTGTTAATGATTTGTAAATATAGCCAAGAATAAGTTGCTGCAGGAGCAGCCCCTATTTCTTATTGTGCTTTTTGGGATGGCTATTTGTACAGATGAGTACTGTGACCAATCTACTCATGTGTGACAGACTAAGGACTCACAATTCCCACATTTTCAAAAAGCTGTTGACAATTCACCACTATTGTAGTCATCTGTTAATATGTACTGAACAGTTTACTGCATTTATATTTTAAACCGTGGGAATATTTCTACCTCTTTCTAGCCTTCTTTGGGGTGTGGTTTGTTTTTGGTTTTGCCTTTTTTTTTTCTGACTGTACCTGCATGGTTAACTGGAGTCAACTTGAGGTTAAAGCTAATTTAAACTGGATGCTATACTTAGCATTTATGGTGCTAAAAGGATTATAGGAAAATAGATACTACATAAGTGGCCATAATCTTCTCACTGCTTGTGTTACTTGAGTGGCAGAGAATGGGGTGCCAATCTGAGATTAAAAATCTAATCTTAGGGAGTTAACAAGAGTCACATTGAAGCAAAAAGGTACAGAGGGATTAAATTTTGTGGACTTAATTTTTTTAATTGGACCCCTGACCTGCTTAAAACCTTGCAATCATACCCTTAACCAAAGCCTATGATTCTAAATTATGTACTATTTCCATACACCAATTTAATAAAATCAAACTAGACACTTCAGTTTTACCCTTGATGGAACAGCCAGGATATATTTTCAGAGGTCAGTTTTTTCCACTGCCTGAAGCTTGGCAAGCCAGCCCTGTGTCATAATTTTTGATTACTGGAGGCAGCAGTTAGCCAGCTCCTCATCTGTATTCCTTCCTCCATGGCAGTGACAAGAAAGCCTTGCCTGGGATGTGAGAAACCAGCGCAGATGGCAGCTCTGCAGCTCCAGTACTGCCTCTTCGTCACAGCCACCTTGCCTAAAAAGACTTCCCAGTTAATTTCTTTTCCATCACCTGGAGAGGAAAAGAAAGAAGAGAGAAGAAACAGACTAGTTACAAGTAATGCTGTTTGCAGCTGTGGCCTTATGGCTCTGGCAGGAGGGTGAGCTGCCTCTGAAAAGAGACAACAAAAATTTTTAAACCATGGAATTCATGTCATGCATTATAGATGGACCAGCTTCTCAGAGTTAAATTGTCAGTGCAACTGAGAAAGGACTGGCTGCTAGCACAGAGGCACTGAGGAGCCTGGTGGCTTGGTAAGATGCAATGCACAGCACTGGCTCACTGCAGGTTATTCAGCCTTCTTCCAGTCATACTTGGTGGCTACCAGCAGGAGGAGGGACAGATCTTGCAACCAAAACTGAAGCAAAATTGGCATCCAGAGAATGTCTGAACTGGACTCCCTTTTATTCCTGCTTGTCTGTAGGCTTTTAAATAACAATTAAACCGTCTTAATGGGATTTGTGTACCATATGGCACCTTTCTCACAGGATGACATTTTCTTGTTGCTATCTTGTCATTTGCCCATATCTACAAATAGTTTTCAGCCAGAAAAACAACATGCACCATTTAAAGACATCCAAGGAGAGAACAGCATCCCTTTGGACAATTACTTTTAAATCATTGTCTGAGGTATTGCAGTCTCTTGTGGTTGTAAATCAATGGAGCAGATTTCAGTGGTGTCCTGGTTTAACCCCCAGCCAGTAACTAAGCCCCACACAGCTGCTCACTCACTGCCCCCCACAGTGGGATGGGAAGGAATTGGAAGAGTAAAAGTGAGAAAACTCATTGGTGGAGGTAAAGATAGTTTAATAGGTAAAACAAAAGCCATGTCCATAAACAGAGCAAAACAAGGAATTCATTCAGCACATCCCATGGGCAGGCAGGTGCCAAGCTTCCAAGCAAACCAAGCTTCTTGGAAGAGTTACTTGGGAAGAAAAATGCCATTGCTCTGAATGTCCCCCTCCTCCTTCTTATCTCAGCTTTATATACTGAGCATGATGTAATATGGAATATCCCTTATGTCAGCTGGGGCCAGCTGTCCTGGCTGTATCCTCTCCCAACTCCTTGTGCACCCCCAGCCTCCTCACTGATGGGGTGGGGTGAGGAGCAGAAAGGCCTTGGCTCTGTGTAAATGCTGATCAGCTATAAGGGAAACATCCCTGTATTACAAACACTGAATCCAAATCATTGCTGTGTACCAGCTGCTATGAAGAAAATTAATTCTAACCCAGCCAAAAGCAGAACAAGTGGCAAGCTCAGGCCTTTGAAATATTATAGCAAAAAGAAGTTAACAGATGCTCAGTGTAAGCAAAGACTGTTGGGTGATAGGATTCTGACATGCCTCTAGTCCAGAATTCCTTAATTTTATTTGTAATACTCTAATTTCTGTTGGTAATGAATTCTGAGAAATGGTAACTGCAAAAGAACACCAAATTTATCATTTGGTCCATGCAATAAAATACTCTAAGGTATTACTTGTCTTACTGATGCTCACAATGTTTGCTTCTCTTTTAATTTCCTCCTAATCCTGTTTCAAAGCACAGAGGTTCAGCCAGCAGTAGTTACACAGCTGTTTGGTGGTAGATGGAGCCTTTAATTATGGCCAATGCCATGGGATTAATGTTTCTAATTTCAGCTGCTGAGTGGTTTTCACTGGAGTGAAGAACCATGTTTTTTCACTGATGCTTCAGGCTGAAACTCATTGCTGCTTCATGTGTTGTATTTATAAGTATGGCTGCTGTATACATTTGATTTCAAATGCCATCTTTAGGCAATTGTGTCAGAGGTGCTTATACTCTGACTTTCCCACCTGTCTATCCCACAGCAGGTCTGTCTGCAATGCTCTCCAGTGTACAGTTTCCCCTGAAGGATCCTGCCTCTGAATAAGCACCTGGTGCCTTCTAAACTTTTAGACTAGTGAAGTTGGCTAGTGTGACTCCCTTCAGCAAGCACATTGGGATCAGATCTGACCCAAAGATCTGTGCATATCTGTGATGTGCTCCACTTTCCAAGTAATCTGTAGGTGAGTTTGGACAAAGCAGGGGAATGTTTCAAAATAGTTTTGGCCTTAATGTAAAGGAAAGCATTCGTAGCTTCACAAAGGTTGATCACTCTCCACTGCAACCGAAGAAGATTTTACATTTGGTTTGCATCCTTAGGAATGGATTATGATCTCTCAGACACCTGCTATCAAAACCCCTGACTGTCCATGTCAGAAGAGGACATAAGTTTACCCCTTCTCCCTGACCATGAGGCCAGTGTGGCCCCACAATGCTAACCCTCCATCCTTGCCAGTCATAGCCCCTGTAGCATCATTTGAGCCATCATGGAAGCATTGCAAGCACGTTGGTTACAGTATAGGCAGTCCTGTTTCACCAAGGGCTGAGGAAATAAAGCTGTGCATAGGGGAACTAAGGGGTCACAGCTCACCGATGAGGAAGGACAACCATAATCATCCAGTTTGAAATTAAAAGGCCAAAAGTGTATCTTCAGAGCTATCTGTCTTTGTCTAAAATGTTGCAAGTGATGGTGGTTTCACTAGTTCTCCTAATAGGCTGTTTCTGTCTTTCATTGCTTTGTTGCTGGGAAATTTCCTCTTATTTCAAGGCTGAATTTTTCTGACTTCAACTTTTATTCATTGGATCTTTGTCAGCCAGATTGGAAAGCTCCCCATGTATGTCGTCCGCAAGAACAATTACCTATGCAGTGGGATGAAGATATGTCTATGCTTTCTCTTCAGTGAGCTGAATATGCTGAGCCTCTTACCCATCACCTCAGAAGGCATGGGCTTTTTTTAAAACCAGAGAATTCATTTGTGGCAGTCACTTGAACTCTGTCCAATATCTTCAAATCCTCTTAAAATGCAGACACTAGGACAGCATTTAGTAACCTAGTAAGGGTCTTGGCAGTGCTGCCAAATGATGCTGAAATCCTTCATTATTTCTGCTTCATATTATTCTCCCCCACCCATATTCAAGAATCTCATTAGTCCTTTTTTGCAACAGCATTGCCCAGACAGCTTACATTGAGGCGATTATGTATAATGACCCTTAGATCCTTTACGGAGCTGTTTTCCAAAGCAAAGTCTTCTATCATGTAAATATAAGCAACTGTCATTCTTGGATCTCAAACACTTGTCTTACCAAAATACATTTTTGCAGATTACAGGTATTTACCCTGATGGCTCATTTACTTATCTATCTCTTAGTTACTACTCCAAACAATTTTATGTCAGATGAAGAGGGGACTATAGCATAGAGAAGAAAAACCAAAGAATCAGTCAGGAAAAAGTCGCTGGTTTTAAGATCCAGTGCTATCTACCTATGGACTGTATTTTAAGAGCTGACAGTCACCTAGTATTCAGTTCATAAAACATGCTATGTGGTAATTCCACAAAAGGCGTAATTTGCTATATTTTACTTATCCTTACAAGTATCCTGGAGAAATTCAAGTTTTCTCAAGACTAAAACACATAAGTCTGCATTTTATCCTGGGAAAAAATATGATGATCTAAATTTCTTCACATCTAGTCAAGTCAAATCAATTCCAGATTGCTTATTCTCATTCAGTTGGCAAAACCAGGCCCAACCGTTAATTAAAAATAATTATTCCTAATTGGTAGTACAAGAATTCTAGGAAGGTCTTTTCTGGCTTAAATAATTCAATGATGCTGAGTTGCCTAGCCCCAGGTTTTGAATCCTTGCTGAAAACAGGCTACAGTGAAGTGGCTCAATGTGCTGACAATGAACATGAAAAAAAATACCCCTTCTTTTCAGATTTATAGTCTGCTTAAGGTGCTTTTCCTTACTTTCTGTGTGGATTCCAGTTTTGGGGAGAACTTATGTACTTATGGCTTGGGGACCATCCTCCAGGAGCTGATGTATCACATGCTGATGCCAAATATCTCAGTATGCAGATTCTTTGTAGATAAAGGGTTAACAGTAAATCACCACACTGTCTTCTATCCATTAAGATTTTTGTTTGTTATCTATTTCAAGAAAGTTGAAATCTTCCTAGTAAGGAAGAAGGCTTCAGAGTTCTCTGGGAAATGCAGCATTTAATCCATGCATCAGAGGTACCATTCCATGTGTCCATATTCCATATCTAGGACATGCTGCCAATCAATGAGCTGCTGAGACAGAAGCATAACTGCAGAGTGCTGATCATCTTTAAAGTCTGAATTGACTCTGGTTCAGTAGTGAAGGACCTGACAAATATTGCCACCAAAGCATTGGGTTTGCATTCCTTTTGTTTGTTTGATGGCATTTTCCCTGCCCCATCTGTAGTTAATAGCATCCTTAAGCTGCTGCTTCTGCAATTGAATTCAGCACAATGGTTTCTCATCTGATGTAATATAATTTGCTTGCAAAACCGCTTGTCTTTGAATGATGGGTCAACTTACTGATAGAGAAATCAAGAACACTGCTGTAATACCTCACAGTGTAGTTCAGTAGAAGAAATCTTAGGACAGTGGACATGAATCAATGAACACTACAAAAAATCTGTTTTCTCACTTGTTCACCAAGAAGATTATAAGAGCAGCTTCTCCAGCAATTAGAGCCTCTAGCTGTTGCTTGTCAAAATAAAGTTTTCGTTGTCAAGATGTAAAGCACATTGAAAATTTAGCACTCTTGCTGTAGCACTTGCAAGTTTGTCCTCTGTGTCCACTTACATAATAATTCTTTGCCGTTTTTTCTAACATAGAATCACAGAATGACTTGATTTGGTTTGGATGGGATCTTAAAGATCACCTAGTTCCAACTCCTCTGCCTTAAGCAATGACACCTTTAACAAGACCAGGTTTTTCAGAACCCTATCCAACCCGGCCTATATGTAACTGAACTATTGCTGAACCATTTAAAAATAAGATATATGTTTGTAGGACAAATGTTTGTCTTCCTAGAGTCATATTCTTGTACTACAATAATTAGAAATATTTATTTTTCAAACTTGACTTTTGACAGTACTGTAAAAAATATTAGATCTTGCTTTAGAGCTACACAATTATTTATTTAATTCCAAAGAATAAATTGTTGGTAACCTGAACTAGGTATTTTCTTCTGAAACATATTTCTAAACACTGTTTAATTAGTTTACATTAATTTGAGACCTGGGTTAATTAAAATTAGATTCCTTTAAAACAGGTTAATTGAATTTGCATCTGAAATACATTAAATCGGCATTTAGGTACAAATTCTTAATTGTCTTGACTATTTCTGTGGGTCAGAGTCTCAAGGGAGGTATCAGCTCTCTGCAGCTCCTTTTGCCTCACCTCTCTGACACTGCTCAGGGTTATTATTCCCAACCAGTGAGCCCTGTGCTTGTCTCCTTCTTCTGAAATAAGGAAAACCCGTAGCCCAGCACAGCTTCTTTACTCAGCAGTAGCTCTCCTCTTCTGACAGTTCTGTGATCTGATGTTCTGCTCTGAACAAAATCTGCTTTGGAAAATTTCATACATGGTAAACACTGGAAGAAATTACAGTCTGCAGAAATCCAAGGGTCTCAAAGTGTTAAAAAAATAATTCTTAAATCTTGCACGCACAATCTCAATTGTAGTAATAATCACTCAGACTCACATCTCATTGAGAAGCATTTTTATGCTTCCTGGTGCTGTTATTGGATCCTTTTGTCTTTTAATGGTATACACAAAAGATTACATTAGTAAACTTCCAAACAACACCTAATATAGATGTGTAGGCATGTGTGTTCACCATTTTAAAATTCTTATTATTTTACAGAATATTAATACACCAGGCCCACCTTCCCTTTTTCTCTGCAGAGAATGAAATGCCCGTTTTCACAAGAAGTCTTCTGAGCATTTACGGTGTTAGCCTGGCCAGGGAAGTTCATGCAGACCATTGACTGTTATCCTCTGATGAAGAATCTTGAGTGTGAATGTGTCTAAAAAGGCAGATGGTACCAAATACTTTTGCAGTTTAACTCCAGCTTACAAACTCTCACTGCCATGGGCTGAGGTGTGATCCTCTACTTTGTCATCCTTGCAGGTGAAACATGAACAGAAATTTAAGTGAGATGTAACAGGAAGGATGAGTACTTGTGACTAACACTTGCCATTCATCATGCTATAAGGATCTTGTATTTTGCTTTTGGTCTTTGTATCCCATCTTGTTGAACCAAAGCAATCACTAGCACTTGGGTCCATGTTTAAGATTTTGGCAGTCATTTTTTTCTCTGTGATGACAAAACCAGCTCTCTGCCCTGTTTTGCAGTAGTGCAGTTCAAAGAGGGATGATGATAGACTGGGAACAGTGCAGACTCCTCCTCTGACGCTATTGCTGAAATGTGTAATGCTCCCATCAGCTGTACTGCAGGTGCTGGGGAAAACACAACACAATGTGTGTGAGGCACATGAGGGATGTGCACTGCAGAAAAGCCTGACTCCCTTTTATTGAACTGTAGGGTGTTTGTAAGTGTGGGCAGTGTGGGAAAGCTGAGTCAGCAAGCAAGATCTGGATTTGCAGCATTATTGAAGACACAGTGACTTCATTTGGAGTTGTGGGCGTTTAATAACCTTGAAAATAGAACTGCATTAAATGCAATTTAAGGTATGAGGCACTTCACTCTGCTGAAAGAAAACCTGAAGAAATTACTCTTTGTATCTAGAGATAAAGAGGAAAAATTGCCTTCTGTTTTTTCTTTGAAAGTCTGTTTTTCATCAGTGTGTCAAAATGCTTACTCTGACACAAATGAGCAGAATTAGTTTGCCTTTAAGAGGGATGGTAAGGTGCTAAGTTATATTGGATATAATGCTGCAGATCACTGGGCATTAAGAGTGATTGTATACTGAATCAAGTAATTGAAACCTAAGGAGGGGCCCACCTTTCACTTCTGTTTTGATTGTGTTCAAAATTTCTCCAACAAAATGTTGCAGTGGCCATTGTGACATAACTTGAGGTGTCATTTAATTATTTTTAACAATGGGCACACAGTTGTAGTCACTCTCATCTTTAGTGACAAGACAGGAATTAATTACTGATGTTCATATTGGCTGCACAGTCTTAAGCTGAGTCTCTATTTTTTTGTTCTTAGGCAATTTGCTTTAGAGAATAGGTGGAATACAATGTGTAGAGGAGTATCTTGCATCCCCTGTATAACTCCCTGGCCTGGACTTTGCATAGGGTAATGTAAAGCCTGTTCCTAGCCATTTAGGACACTCCAGAGTGCAAAACCATGATGGGATTTTATATGCTTCAGCCTAAACTACTCAAGATAACACCTGATTGTGACAGGTGTTATCAGGATGGTAACAGATATCCATTGGCAAGACCTGACAGCCAGCAGTGCCATGAGGCACTGGGCCAGCACATTGTGGTGGAGGCTGACTGTGCTAAGGATAAACTGTGTAATTAACTTGAAGTATGTCTTGGACTTCTTGGTGCACAGCAGTTTGCTTTCAGACATTTACCTGAAGCACAGGACACTTGTTTAGGCCATTGTTAGTGGTCCTCAGCCACTTCTTAATATGGATAAACCAGTGGTGAGGGCTAGTCATAGCCAGAAGAGTGACCAGTTATCAGATATTAGATCTTGGTACCTAGTCCCTGGAAACTGTCATGTTTATTTCCATGTCTTTTTTTGTTTCAATTTTTTTTTTTTTGTGGAAAGAAAGTATAAGAGCTATGAGCAACCTCTATTCCTCCCCTCTTTGGCAGGAAGTCAGCAGCCGCAGCTATAAACTAGAATTTGAACAGTTTGTTCAAACGCTTCGTTTGCCTCTTTTCCCTCAGTCAGGAGGTTTTGTCACTTGTATGAAAGGAGCCCTCAGGCTGGGACAGCTATGGGCCTGACTGAGAAGCATTTGTTGAAGATATTTAGGGGGGAGATAAATGACAGGAGAAATGACTCAGGTTTTATGTGCATCTCTAGGTATAGAGGTGCAGAGCGAAACTAGGTGGGATTTCTGACCCAACGGGAGAAACACAGTGCACAGGAAACCATCTGAAGTGAGGTGTCTCTCTCTCCCTTGGGTGGGACAGGCTGTTCTCCTCTCACTGCCGTGCACTGTACTGCCTCTGCTTAGTCCCAAGCTTACAGCACTATGCTGGGCCATAGGGACACATCCTGAGTTCTTCACAGGCCCTGGGTAAATTTTGAACTGTCTCTAGGTCTGAAAAGTTTCAGTGACTTTGTTACCTTGCATTTCTTCAGTGGGGCTCTAGAGGACAGCTTTGGTTGCTGCTCAGGACAGAAGCCCCATTTGTCTCAAGGCTTGAATGCCATTTACCAACATTATGCTCTCTAAATCACAATGTTCAGCTTTACCCATCACTACTTCTCAGTAATCAGTATGATAAAAGAACACACAAAGCTAAGCAGAGGCATGTTTAGATTTGTAGCTGTCCAACAGAATGAAGAAACAGCTCTGCTGCTTTCTACTCCCCCATTAGAAAGTTTGTAGTAAGAGCAAGTCAAAACATCAATCTGCAAATGGACTAAGCCAAAGTCTGAGATGAGTTCCTGATGTATGTTTCCTTTAAGCCAAAGGGACTCAGTCCCTAACCAAATGTCTTTAGCTGTTATTTATTAGATTATTACAGTCTTTCTATGTAAGCCATAATGTGTTTCAGTAGGCAGAAATGAAGAACACTACTTGCACCATGAACTTCAGAAAATGTACTTCTCAAACTAATTTTACTGTATGTCCCATCTTTCTTCTGCTACTGGGAGCAGCAAAAAATCATTCCATCTCTCATGCCCTATATCCATGATTCTGTAAGGCTGTCTCTGTTCTCCTCACCAGCCACCTCTTCTGAGTCAACACTCTCCTTCATTTTCTCCCTGCTGTGTTCAAGCTTCTCCCTGTGATCATCTCTGTGCCCTTTTCTAGTTTTTCCTCCCTGAGTTGGAATGACCTAAACTATACACCCTGCTCACTAACTCTGAATAAATGGTTTTCAAATGTTGTGACTAAGCGTCCTGTTTTGTTACCTACTGCTTTTTTAGTGTTTTTTAGCATTCTGCTGGGATTTGTCATTGTGACCTTGCTGACAATGGAGCTGGTGATTGCAAGACCTACACAGGCCTCTTTTCTGAGAAAGAGATAATTTCAGATTCAGAGTCTGTCACTGTAGATACATACTTAAAGGTAATTTTGTGCCCAAAGACATTGTTTTGCACTTATCAGTGAAAACATTTTGTCATCTGCTCACTTTATATTAGGTGTACCTAAGATGTAAGTCCTAGCTGTCAACATTAGATGTCATTATTTTGCATAATTTTGTCATGACATTATTCAGTGCTCTGTCAGGTAGTTTGTGACCAGATTGAACCTCATGAAGTCCCAAAGCACATCCCTGAATGGGATTCTGCTGCTTAACTTCTGACAAAATGACATTTATTCCCTATCTCTAGACATGAGAGGAATGTTCCTTCTACCCACTGATTGTTTAGCTTACAGGATTGTACCATCTACTCTTTTGTATCTCATAAACAACTGGTATACCTTTTAGTATCTTGGAAGGCATCAAAAGAATGGATCAGATTTTTCTTTGGTTAGTTTTAAAAGCCCTTTCACTGTCAGTGCTTGGAAATGAAACACACGATCCCTGTAAGTATCAATTAGGTTTCCTTTTTTGTACACACGATCTCTCCTAATCTTTGTTGTGCAAATATTTTTTTACAAATGGGAAATTCTGAGATACATCTTGTAATAACAGGCAATATCAAGTGACAGTTTTTCAACCCATAGGCAATATGTGCAACATGATCAAATACAAGTGTTTAAAATGGACATTTCTGAAAGTTTAAAATACACGTGAATTCTGATAATTATGAAAGTGACATTTAATTACTAAGATTCTTTAATCACCACTGATTCAGTGATTGCTTTCTTATGTAGAACATAAGGGAATTTAATGGAAGATGTGAAGGTAATTTTTATTATGGCATTTTTAACAGAACCTTACTCATACCTCTCTTTAGTTTTTGCTCAATGTTCAACAAAAAGATGAATGTTTTATATGATGGACTATAAGCCTTTGATTGTCCTGCTAAGCAGCAGCTGCAAAATCTGATGCAGTTTAGTGTGTGACAAAGCTGAATGTCACACAGTAACTCATTTGAATAGGAGCCAAGCTAATATTCTTTACTGGGGAAACATGCTCACTAAAATGTTTTTATGGAACGAGGATGTCAGATTCATGATGGAAATTTGGAAAGTCCCATTTTGGGTGCACTGAAAATGAGTTGTTCAGATGAACAAGCTATTTATACAGACATGTGGTCAATACTGGATACTGGTTTAATCTTCTAGTAATCCAGACATTACCATATGGACAACCTGCACAGATTGATCTGATGAGGCCTCACTGGATAAATGAATATCCTGCTTCAGTTAATTTGCTGAGCTTTTATGTTAGCTTTTATCAGGAGAAAAAAATGCTTTCCAGCACATACTTTATTCACAGTGACATATAAAATGAGACTGATGACAATCGACACAGGTTTAAGGCAGCTTGTTTGACAAGCAGCTCATGATGGTCTGGACAGTTATCTGGAGGGTTTTCTTTCCATACTTCATTGTTTGTAGCCAATGCACAGCCTTTCCAATGTGGAACCACCTTTGCACATACATATCAGAGAATGCACTCGGTTTTCTCTTGAATTTTGCAGGTGATGTACCCGCAGTAATTTTGTTTAATGCCATAATGGGTTATTTAGTTTTGTTATCAACCTCTGCTTTCTCAATCTTCTGTCCTGTGAGGAACTGCCATATTCCACCTCTGTAGTTTTCATTTCCTAGGGCATATACAAAGGCATCCACCGTAGGCACAGCCTTGGCAATAAGGGCAGGAATCTGTCATGAGACACAAGATTTATTACTGGGAGAACACACTGAGACGCCAATGGGCTGATTTCAGCCTATGTTTAGTTTCCCTTTACCAAAAAAGCCTGTCTCCAATGGCATTAGCTTGCTACTCCCAGACAGGGGAGAAGTAAAAGCAATTTGGCCAGTAGGAAGCCCTACTCAGGAAATTATGGTTTCCAGGAGAAAGAATTTAGGTTGGCATTGCCTGAAACAGCAATAATTCAGTTGAGATTGAATACTCAGGATGAGGGAAAGGTGTGCCATGGACACCTTTGGATGGATAAGCAGGCTTAATGTGTATCCCATGCTTCAGTATCCCACGGCTAATGTGGGATACTGAATACGGTAATGGATTTAGTGACCTGAAATTGGGTTGATTTTTTGATGGACATGAAATGGAAGTTGAAATGTTTGATATTATATTACTGAGTCCCAGCAGTGGCTTTGGAGCCAAGACTCATTGAAGAGAGGGGAAGAAGGAGGCAGCAGAACCTTAGGAGAGACAAACAGTCTCTTTGAAACTGAAAATTCTGAGCTGGTACCATACTCTGGGAAGGACAAAAAGCTCCTGCATGGCATAGAACAGTACAGGTTGTACACCCCTAACTAACTGTTAAGGAAAAATACCCCTGATTTCCTAAATTTTTGCTCTATTGAAGCAGTAATGCAATGCCTGTTATATCACTGTGCTTACCTGTTTTCACTAAAAAATGGTAGATGAACAGAATGCTTTGAGGAAAAGGACTACTTCTTATGTTTTTATGAGTAAACCCAGTAGTGAGTAAACTGGCATTGTTCCATAGAGACAGAGAGAGGAGGGTGAGGAGAATTTCACTGTTTGGGTTCTGAGGTGACACCGACGTACCATGCGGTATTTTGGTGGAATGAACATCACATTTTCCACTGCTGCATAGGAGCACAGGAGGCAATAGGGACCCCAGCAAATGACCAGCGTCTTCAATGGTAAACCAGTATTAAACTGAAAAACAAGAGCAATAGGTTTCTTTGTATTTCACAATCACACACTGCAACAAATGGATGGGAGAAGTCCCATGGGACTGTGGCTTATATTCAGTAGCAGGAAAGGATCAGCCAAGGGGATATGGGACAGAACAGTGCAGCAGCACCAAAGCCCCAATCCTCGGTGTGGGTGGGGAGTGGCAGAGGTGACAAAACACGCTATGGTACATCAGACTAATCAGTGTGTTCTAGATATAGAAGCCATGGCCAGTAACTGCTGCTGAGGGGAGACAGCAATGTGAAAATTTAAAAGCAGATTAAAAAGAATGATATTTTGCTGACTTCCTAGATAGTCTTGCAGACAAAATGTGTGAAGCCTCTGCTCTACTGGTGCAAGAAATGGATGCAGTAGCTATATTGTGGCAGGTGGATTTCTCTGTCCTTTATGCTAGGGCCCTATCCATGGTGCTTGTGGCAAGCTGTTCCCAAGTGTCTTATAAATATTAATGACTAAGGAAGTGATAATTCCATCCTTATATTTTCTGCATTGTAACTTATCTGCACAGCTATAGAGTATCTTAAGAAAGAAATCACATGCTAGTGCATCCAAACTCACTTGAAAGAATTAATAGACATAATAATGAACACTGAGATTTGTTCAAGAAATACATAGAAGACACGATTATTTATTCCAGTCAGCTACAAACAAGTCTGCCTGACTGTCAATATAACATTTCTCTTGAGATCTGACTGTCTTTACTGAGTGCAGGGGTTGGGCTGTGCCCACCAGCCATGCATAGTGCCCCAGACTGTACAGCCTGCACCTTAGCAAACAACTCATAGAATCAACCCATTACATTCCCATAAACCTGTCGCACCAGAACAATTCCTTTGTTTCCAGCTCATAAAGATTTCTGATTTTCCTCAGTCAATATGTTAACACAATATTTATGGGAAGGCCCTTCTCTCCCATGGGGTGCCTGAATGTTTCCTTGCAGAGTCGTAGTTTTATCTGACTTCCTCAGCCATAAGCCAAAGGCCTGTAGCAAAGCAGGAAAAAACAATCCTTTCTGAGATAAAATTCTCTGGATAAATATTGATATGCTATTGGCAAATACTCTGTATGCTCTGTGTTTGTTTTTTGAGAAAAGGTGGACCAATGTTGATAGAGGGAAATCTTCAGGATCACTGGTCCAACTCTCTCTTTGATGAGGAACTGTTTACAGGACTAGGTTGGGGCAAATCTGGCTGTCTGGTAAATGCTGACATTTGCAAGGATGGTGTTTCCATTGACTTTCGGAATGGCCCCATCTTGTGTTGCACTACTCAAGTAGCACTGGGGAGTTAGGACAGAAGGAGCTGAGTCAAACTCTGTGAAATAAATTGTTTTTTTTCAAGGACTTCATCTCTACTGAACACATTTGTCAAGGTGATTGCAGGGGTTCAAGAAGATTCCTTACCTTAAAGTGCCCAGTTTTCCTGAACTTTTGGTGTATGGACTGATAGGCTGTCAGCATGATGAAGCCTGGGATCATGAAATTGAAAGTTGACAGAGCAAAAAGGAATGTGACATAGTTTCTGGAAAAGGTGAGGAGGGAAGAAAAAAAAAGAGGGTGTAAATTCAAATCCAGTGCATCTCTGTAAACTTGCTGTAAGTATTTCCCAAATTGTAATTTGAAAATTGCTAAAAACCACTTTTGTCAACGTGCTTTGGGTGCAGCATTTGCTGAAGGCCAGTTAAGCTGTGCCATGCTATTGTGTGTGGG
The DNA here is from genome assembly GCA_013399455.1 of Anthoscopus minutus. NCBI lineage: Eukaryota > Metazoa > Chordata > Aves > Passeriformes > Paridae > Anthoscopus > Anthoscopus minutus. The sequence continues at coordinate 265,900 of VWYI01025731.1, read as the reverse complement.
ATGGATAGTATTGCAGAAAATCACAGGTGTTTGTATTCTAAAGCCAAACATCACTACTCAGACATCTGAGACATGCATAAAACCAAAAGCATTCTGAAAGATTTTCAAGCCCTACACCCAGAGATGATGCAGTGTATAGATGAATGAGGGAGTGGCAGAAAGCTGAGCACCAGCCTCTCCCACAGAGGGAGCTGACTTTAGCTGTTCCCTGTGCCACCATATGAGTCCAGACAGCCTTGGGTGATGCCTGTCCTGTCCCAGCTGCTGGGGAGGGACACCTGCCCCAGGAACAGTGGTGGGCATGGTTTGTGTGCCACCAAGGCCATCCTAGGGGATGGCAGCCTCCACTCTGCTCCTGTGGGAGCTGGCCCTGGCCCTCACCTGTCCCCTTTGCTGTAGTCCAGGGTGCAGCAGGTTCGGAGGGGCTCGTAGTCGTATTCTCCCCACCCTAGTAAGGGCATCACGGACCAGAAGGCAGCAAACAGCCATGCAAACACCATCATGGAGACAGCTGTGCTCCACTGCAGCCTGCTCCCTGTGGGAAGAGGAAAGGGGGTCTTCATGCCCCGAACAAAACCACTGGAAGCAGTTGTCAGGCCCTTGGGCCCCAGGCAGAAACAAGCAATTGTTCATGTTTTGTATTCTGAAGCTGACCCGAGTCTGGAGGAATCAGTCTTCCATAAAATATGAAGGAAGCTTTTAGGACACAGCAAACTGTACTTCCCTTTTGTGCGTTTTACTTAGACAAATGCTGTATTGCTGCTCAGCTTTGTACCAGGCTGGAGATACAGCTGCTGGTACAAACATTATATTCTTGTGTTTTGGGAATGTGTTTAAAGACACAGGTGAGGTGGAGAGTAGAATGAACAGGGTGATGCAATAAACAGTGTTTGAAGAAATAGAGTCACACTGCAGTGTGAGTCAGATCAGAAATGTGACTCTGCACACACTCCCCAGCCCCTGCCTTCCTGCTTCCTGCCTGGCCAGGAGTGCACGGCATATTAGATGGATATCTAATATAGCCTGTTCTAAAATTACTGGTTATCAATATATATGTGAATATATATATACACAATCTGGGAAGAGAGCTTCTTCGAAAAATACTACTGGACAAGTAATTTTGCCCTTAAGATCATCACCACCTAGCCAACAACAGGAAATGTGAGGCTTAGCATTAGTAATTTTTTCTAATTTTATAATGAAGTGTTCCCTTGTGCCTATGTCATCTGGTTCCATCAAATTCCATAGGAACGTAATGAAGGATTGGAAACCTGACAAGACACAGGAAGTCTTTCTTCATGGAGAAGGCAGGCTGCTGCTGCAGGCTATTGTGCTAGCCCTGCTGCTTGCATGTAAAAAGCTCTGGATAATTTTGTTATTGAGACCAGTGGCTGTTGTCATGCCCACGCTGAGCAGCACCAGCCATGACGCCTGCAGCACCAGCAAGGACAACAGTTACTTTCCCCGGCATTGCTTTCTAATCCAGCCTCCCATTAGGGACAAGTAATGACGTAATTTTCACTGAGGTTTGGAAGAAATCTTTTTGTCTGCCCTTAGGCAGCAGAATCATGACAGCAGGCAGGAAGATTCAGGCCAATTCTGCTCTTTTCCTGTGAGGTGAAGGACTGGGGATGAGGTGCATGAGGTGAGTCCCTGCTGTGGGGCCAGACGTGGCTGACTCATGGGTGAAGAACATCTGGCTGGAGATCCCCATGAGGCAGCAGCACAAGGAAGAACCACAGACTCTACAGTAGCTACTTTGTGTGGTACTATTCTTGCGTATTTTAAAAAAGGGAAATAAAGGGTGTTAGTGAAACTTCCCTTTTACAGGGGTTCTGGTTCTATTCCTCTCCTTTTTCTTACCTTAAAGAGGTTCTTCAGGGAAAAAAATTAACATTTGAATTGCATTAAACATCAACTTGAAAAATTTCTTTGGTACAGATGTTCAAAAATTAATCATGGGAAAAGACAGTTGTACACATTGCAATATAAATGCCAAGGAAAATTAAAGAAAATACGCTGCATGAGATATTCTAGGTTTTATATTTGATACTTGTAAAAAAATTTAATATTTTTAATAATTGAAAACATTTTTATAATGATTACTAATGAAAAATTGTTAATAATGATGAATATCTGTCTTTCATATGTTTACTGCATAGATGATATATTTTGGCTGCAAAGGCTTAAATACTGCTTTGTAGTACTCACATAATGTGACTCTAAAATTACGCAGATGAAAAGAAAAGAATAGTTTTTTGATTTAGGAGACTAGAAATAGAAGTGCAACTTTTTAGTAACTTGTAATTATTCTTAAACTTCCAGCTCAAAGAAGTATTGTAGCCTAAGCATCTTATTACTTTAGTGTCTGTGCCTTTTTTATGAAAAACTGTAAGGAAAAGTTTATTTTAGTTACTTTTCTATGGGAGTTAGGGATCACCATTTCCTTATTAGATGTAGAATAAAAAGATTACGCAATTATGGAGTCTGGCACCAGGCATGTCTCAACAGCTTTGGAAAGCTCATTTCTGGAGCTGAGCTCATCTCTTCTCTCTTCTCACACTTGAGGGGCCCTGCTTTGGATTCTTGAAGAGGAGAGAATCAGAACTAATAAAATTAAATTTTTCATTTTGGCTTTGACCTTTTGCAAAATTAGATTAGTGGTGAAGAAGACCTGGTGAAATCAGGTGCTGGTTGACCCTTCAGAAAGTATTTACACACAGAAGTAGCTAAAAATGTATGAATGCAAAATTAAAAGACCTTAAGATTATTTTAGTTTTACTCAGAAAAAACACCTTCAATACAAGAACAGTGAAAGAATCATGCTGTGTTCATGTGGCAAAAATGTCCTCCCCTGAGAAGGCTGAGAGCAAGAGCACAAGTTGAGAGTAATTCAGTTGTTTTTGTGCATAGCAGGCCATTGCTTACCTTAAATGCCTTTTCTTGGCCTGATAAAATTGAATGTAATAGCTTTGTAGGTCCTAATTCAATTAAATGCATATGTGTGGGGTTCAGCATATGCTTACAGATATCCTTCCTAATTAGGGCCCAGTGCTGGCAGTTTGGTCCTATTAAGTCTAATCACTCTTGTGCTCTGGTTTTCTCTCTCTGAAAAGCAAAAGGGGAGCCTCTCTTTTCCGCACAGTGAAATATTAATATAAGGAATTTTAAACCATTTCACAAATTGCTTTGGAACAGAAAGACTGCTACTCTATCATTCAAAGGTTACTAAAATTGTGATGCCAAAAGATATCTTTTAGCAAGTGCTACATAGAGCATGTAACCTTAAATATTTGATCATGAAGGCCAGTTTTTAGTGATATACTCATAAACTATATCTTGGGGTTTAGTTTGTGAAAACATTTATTAATGTATTTTTTTTAAGATTTATGATTTATTCAAATATTTAGCTGATCTTCACAGTCTGAAAAGTACATCTTTGACACTGTGGCTACCTTTCAGCAAGATATCAGTCTGATGTTCTAAAGGAGTGTCTCAAATAAAAGGTCAACAGGATTTTTTATGATGGAGGGGAAGAATAGTCCCTTTTCCTCATTCTTGCAAATGGTTAAGTTATAAGAGCTGTATAATATGATGTTAAATATATTCCAGGACAGTATATAGCTTGTACCAAACTTAATGGCATGCATCATTCAAAGTTAGCTGAGTTTGTCAAAGGCAGAAATATCTGAAAATCTGATAAGGAAAAATATGTATCAGTCATAAATAAAATAGGTGTTAGCACTTACTTAATCTACAGTGCAAAAAGCACCAGTCACTGGCGCTCACAAGTATTCATTTTTTGTAGGAATAAGAAAGCTGTAATGTGTGGTAGCTTCTTTTGTGCATATAATTATAAAAAGCTCTTTAAAATAACCTAATTAAGGGATTTTTTTACTTCACTTTTTAAAATTTTGCTGTGGTTCACTGTGATCTTAGACTGTTTTGGTGATTACCTCCTGCTTCAGTGAAAAATGCAAGATGTGTATCAACATCTACATTTTGTCAGGGAAAACATACAGGTGCAAAACTAGATGAAGGGAATGTGGCAGGGTGGACGAGTCAGTGTGACAACAGTTTAGGACTCACTCCTAATTTGACAGAGCTGACAGCTGCAATTTTAGCAAATGGTAGTTTGGTAATCCTTGAATACTGATATAACAACCTAGGTTACCTTGGTTGTTAGGGATTAGATAAAAGTCACTGTAATTCTACTTTTAGAAATTGAATGCTGGTTTTGTTTGTCTTCTCTTTTATAATATTAAGAGAAGTACAGATATAACTCGCTATAGATTTTCTGTTTCCCCCTAATTCTTAAATGCAAGTTAAAAATCTATATTTTTTTCTTTCCTTTTAAATCTGTAACTTTACGCTGGGTTTGTGAACTGACCAGGATCCTTCCCTTCTTCACAAACGTCTAATGGCAGTATGAATAGAGTGTGAATGCCCAGAGAGGAAGTGACAACGTCTGCCTTGATCTAAACTGTCACCTTCTGGCCTGAACATTTGGCTGCTGAGAGACAGCTTCCTCAAAATCTGCTCTTTTCTTCTTCACTGTCAGGCACTAACTTCTGTTTTCTCCTTTTCCCCCTAATGATCAAATTTTAAAATCTTTTTTCCCATCTTGCTAGAGATTGACATTGATACACTTCAGACTCCCCTGCCATTTCTCCTCCTATTGCATACTTCTTGGTTATTTCTCTAGTTCTCTCCTCTTTGCTGTGAAAATAGCATCTCATAGACCACAGAGCCACACTTAGGGGACAAAAAGAGAGTTGCCCAATGTGGTTGCCTGGAAGTGAAAAAAAAACAAGAGAGGGGAGAGTAAAATATCCTGACCTTCTCTGTCACCTGGGATGATAATACTATTTTCTTTCATATGCCAATCAATATCAACCTGATTTCTGGTGAGTGACTTGTCTAGTTATCAGTACACTTTAAAGGTAGTGCTTTGTCACTTAGGGCTGTGCTGACTTCCAGATCTGAAAACCTGGTCAATTTTCATAATGTCGGTGAACAAATTTGTGATGTTATCATCCAGAATGGTTGTGAAGTCCCAAGTTATCTTTTCATCACAGCAATCTCTTACATTCACGTCAGCTCTTTCTTCCCAGAAATATGGACGGTGAATAAACAAGTGCCGAGCTGAGGAATGGCGCAACAAGATTTTCTTGAGAAACTGTTAGGACATAACAAAAAAACCTGGGAATGATGTAATTGAGCCTAGAAGGAGTACCAGATCCCAGGGAATGAAGATAAAGGCTGATAGCCTTGGATTTTAGGTAAAGGTATTTTGTACCTTCTGTACAGGCATGCAGCTTGCACTAGTGTCAACAGGAGTTTAATGTATGGATTGAGAACACAATATAGCCTGTGGGCTTGGTGTAGCTTATCTATGAAATATGACTTAATCTTCTTTGCAATCAGTATGTGAAGAATTGAACTAGAAGGGGCTGGTTTTACTGGAATAACCACAGGGCATGAGCACCTTCTGGGTTTTTAATTTTGTTTCTCAAAATGTTCACTATAGGAGCCATGTTTGGCCATCAGTAAGTAACAATTTGAGCACAACAAAGAAGCTGGTGCCCTTAGGGTCCTTCTGCCTGTGCTCTTAATGTAGTGTATATTCTTGACTGGAGGAGTGCATGACACAAAAGCATTAAAGTCAATGTGGCTTAGGGTAAAATGTCTTTTCCAGACATGCTTATTTTCTGGCTCTCTCTCATAAAATGCAGATGCTTTTCTTCCAGCTCCAAATGCATTTCAGTGTCCAAGGGGTGTCAGTATGGGTTTAGCTCACAGCCTGTATTATTTGGGGCCTTTGTCTAGACGTGAAAAAATACATTTCTTTGCCTGAACTGAATTCCTGAAAAAATTGCAGAACTAAAAAAGTTGGCAGCCTTTCCTCAACAGGATCATCAGACTGACCATATTCCCTGTGTGCTTTGGGTGTGTTTTGCCATTTGCTGCTGGAATCACATGGAGACTGTGCCTGAATGGCTCTGTGGGCAAACAAAAGTCTCTTGCACCCCAAAATACCTGTGTGTTGCACAAAAGGGCTGCTGAGCTCTGTCTGCCCAATCATACCCCTTCACAGGCTCTGTTCCAGCCACTGTCTCTGCAGAGGCAGCTCTCTGATTACACCAAATTTATATATAATTAGTAAACTCTGAATGGACATGATGATCTGTTTGGTACACAGCAGGGTATTGGATGAAAGCCCAAGATTAATACATTTTTCTTCAGTATGAGGAATTGGACTTTATTTGAGATTTTGTTTTAAAGATTACTTATGGATTAGAGAAACTACAACAAGAGGGTCACAAATTGGATGTGATCTGGATGAGGAAATATCTCCTGAAGGTGGTTGATAATTTCCCCTTGTACGGGGAGAGGTCCTTTGGAGAAACTGTTTATATTTGCTCTATCTAGTGTGTAAGAAAAACAAACATATATAAGGTACACAAATAATAAGTATGTGCTTGCTTTGATTCTCAGAAATGTAAGCCAGCTGCCTTTTGCAGGATGTGGGTAAGGTTGTGAGGTAAATTGTAGCTCTTACTTGTACAGTAGTGATGGTATCGGTCCCAGGCGACGGCAGCGCTGGAGCTAATGCTGGCCAGTGCTGTCAAGAAGCCATGGAATCCATGGATTTGGCAGCCATCAGAGCCATAGGGCCAGTATCTGGCAACAAACAAGGAATGTGTTAATAAAATGATAGAGGAAGGTGAAGACATGTTTGGAAACTGCATCAATAGAGAGGGTACAATGATAATGTGTGCTTATCCTATCTGTCTGAGAAACACTGTGAAAGATACGACTGTGCTTGCTTTTAGGCATCTGCCAACATTTTTCTTGCTGTAGTGTCTCTTACAGTACAACAGCTATTTGTACTATTAATACTGAGAAGAAAGTATAACCCTACATCTGTGTATTGAAAATTTGGCGTTTTTTAATTTGAAATCTACATTTCATCCAAATAGCCAGATCTTTAAGATTTGCCTCCTTTGTGAAGAGCCAATTTGTCAATGTGTGCAAGTCAGTGCAACACAACAAAGACTTGCAGACAAATCTGGAGTCAGTCTAAAGGTTAATGAAGTGATATTGTGGTATTCAAGTAGCTTCTATTACCACTGGTAAAGCTGTCTGGCTAAATGTCTTCTCTAGTAATTCTTATAATCAGTCAGTAATTATATGCAGTAAAATCTGCTTTTCTACTTGCCTGGTAGAACTATGTAGGGTTTTGTTTTGCTGTTTCAGATTGAGGGAATGAGAAAGCTGGCTATAACTTATGGTAGAAAGAGAGACATTTAATTAGTTAGACCTCTTAGCACTTCAGCTGTTAATTTTCATGTGGTTCTTCTGAACATGCTTTAGGAAAACCTTTCTGCCCTACCTGAGGAAGCTGGAAAAGGCAGCGATGAAGGCGTTGATGCAAATCCCGCAGTCAGCCAGGGCGATGCTGAGGACCAGCAGATTGCTGGGCGTCCGGAGCTCTTTGATTTTTCGGAAAGAAATAATTGTCAAGCCATTCAGACAGAAACCAAGCAGGGCTGAAAGACAGAATTGTTTGGTGTGATTCAGCTGGAAATGGGAAATATCTACAATGATACTGCTGGTTTTTTTGATGAGGGAACAACAATTACAGTGGAATCTCATGCACAGGGAATATATCTGTAGTGGTCAGTCTGCACACAAGTTACAAAGGCTTTCAGATGAGAAGTCATAGGTGACAGCTCAAGACAGTGCTTCAGACTTCATCAGTCATGTGGAGCAGAAGCAGTTTGATCTTATTTGTAATTCTGCCTTTTGTTATAATAAGAGAAACATATTAAAATCAATGACTGTCAGGCTCTGCGCAGGGACACGTGGTTCAGGGTTCAGAGCAAGTGAGATACAGAGGAGGCAGTTTCAGAAGAGATGTCAGCCAGCACATGCTGCTGGTGTACACATGTCCAGGCCTGACCCTGACAGAGAAATGGTTTGTGTTTAATATCCATGTTAACATTCTTTTTTGTTTAAGCACAGAAATCCCTCAGCCATGTTTCAGTCAGCCTGCCTGCCTGCCTTTGGGCTTCTGTCTCTGGGTAGCCTACACAGTGCTTGAATCACACCAGCTCAATCTTATTACTGTCCCTCGTCAATAGACTATACATGGAAAGGAATAATCTAATTATGAAAAGCAGTCACTGATAGATTTAAAAAAATAAGTTTATGTTGGTCCCCAGAGAGGGATCCAAGCAACCCAAGCTATTCACCCAGCACAGAGCTGTGCCACTCTGAAGCTCATCCTTCTCTGGTTTAAACTAGGCTTTGTCTTTTAATGCCCTTTTCAAGGCAACCTGAATGATTTCAGTTCTGATGAGGCTCTGACTCAACATCCAGTCTCTAAGTTTCAGTTAGACGAGAGGCACTATGTCTTTGTGTTCTTCTTGGAAAAAGAAATGATGTAGCACAGAAAAAAACCTTTATCCCCTAATTCTGTAAAGTAGTGTAGTTACTTATGCTTATTGTCTTAATTCTGCAGTTACATAAGATGGATGATTTTTTTCTAGTCAGAAATCCTGCTTCTACCTTAATTGCATTAATGGCTGATGGCATAACCATAGTAACAGCTGATGTGTGTCTATCATTATGCAACATATAACAAAATAGTTCCAGGAGAAATATTTGAGATCTGCTGTTTTTATTTCCTCCCTGCCAGATTACCTCCCACCCACAGGGTAAAACTGCTGTCAACTCTCCCAAATGCAGAGAAGCTTTTAGGAGAGAAGTGTTCTCAGCATATTTAGAGTAGAGTGGAAGAGGTATTACTATATCAGATTTTTTTTCTATCTTTTCTTTGGTTTTGGAAGCCTCAGGCTTTACCAGATTCTGCTTTCTTGAAGGTCAGCATGAGGGTACAAATAGAGAACTTCCTAAAAGTAAGTATTAAAAAAACCCCAACTTTGAATTTTCATTTTCAAGATCAGCAAATGTGTCCATGTGTCCAAAGTGAATGCAACTCTTTACCATAACCTTTTTTGAAAACTGCACTTAGAAGCTGCCATTAAAAAACAAGAGGTCTTCATTGCCTTTGTCTCAGAGTGTTTCAGAAAGTGAATTAATCCTTGATTATTTAGCTTGGTCCTCTAACCCAAATGACAATTATAAAGTTTTACTGCCTATCTGCTGGGCACATTCTACCTAAAACCAGAGGGAAAACATTTGTGTTTAGTAAACCATAAATGTATAAAATTACACCTAGTTGTTTACTGAAGCTTACCATGGGGCTTTTTGCTGGAACTTCCACAACTGCAAGTCCCCAGCAGGCTGCAACCCCTGGCACAGCGCAGGGCTGGCAGGGCTGTGGTGCCACAAGCAGGTCCCCAGCAGCACCCAGCTCTTGGGCTCTGCCAGCCCCCTGTCCTCCTGTGGCTTCCCACCCTTCAGGATCAGAGCACAGATCCTGCCAGGCTGTGCACATGGCTCAGGGACTGCCAGCCAGGCTTAGCCCTGGACTCTGTTTAGGCAGCAGCCTGCCCCCGGGCAAGAAGTAGAGGCTTTTTCTTCTCTCTTCCAGGGAAGAGTGTCTGACAACATTTCCAGCTTTCCTTTGCAGCCAGATATGAGCTTGGGTGCAAGGCGGAGATGAGCACCCATGCTCCATGTTCATGGGGTGAGCTAATGAGCATTTATCCCACTGATGGTGCTTACAGCTTCTCCTCTGCCTTTGGGCTCCACAATTGCCACATCCCCCTCTGAGCAGCACTATGCAGGAATGGGATCCCAGGCCCTGGGACTGACACCAACATAATCCTAGCTATGAGCCTTTGCTAGCTGCCACGTAGATATAAATTCACAGTTTTGTTGCAGTCCCTCAATAAGTGGCATATGCCTTAAGAAAAGATCACATTGGCTAAATGAAATTGATATGGTTTGTTACTTTTACCCAGCAGCCATTAATTGCAGTCTGGATGTATGCTAACAGTTTGCAGGTTTTTGGAGCTATCACGTTTGATTGTAAGCCATCACAACCCGCTAGCAGTTCAATTTTATTGAGAGATTATCAGTCATTTCAACTTCTTTCCGCAGAGGAAGATAAAATTGCCCTTAAAAGTTAACAACAAAATATTACATACCAAATTCCTGAGAAGAGAACTGAGTTCAAGCACTTCACTGCCACAGCTATGCACAGAGTGCAGATATTCACGGCAAAGTGCTTGCAGCTCACCTTGATTTACTCACCAGAAGTACTGGTGATGTAGCCACAGTAACCAAGCTCAGTATACCACAAATATTGCTGTTCAGTTCAATTTTCCTTTTCACCTCTTACCAGAAATAATAGGAGGAAAAAATCTTATTGCTGCCAAGGTTCCACACTGAACTTACCTTCTACCAGCAGAGCAGTGCCAATGGCAAACACTTCTATTTCAGTGAAGCCTTCAGGGAGAGGGTGTGCAGTGACCATTCTTATGGTAAATATGCCAAAAGATTTAACCTCTGCCCTCTATTATAGCTTTGGGGCTGCCTTTTCTCTGGATCTCTCTACTTCCAGTAGCCCAAGGCTTCTTAAAGGAACAGCTCACGTGCAAACACATGCTGTTATTATATAAAAGCTTTGAGGTTTTAACTCCCACCACTATAATCCCTGCAGGAATGTTATTAATGATGGGACTAGCATCAACCCGCACTCCCCCTTCCCTACAAATCGTATTTCAGACACCAGCAAAATGAAAGCATTCATTGCAATTACAAGTAGTTCTTTGTAGATACAAGATTAGAAAACCTGTCCAGTTAATTTTGCAACACTGGAAAAGAATTAAATGTTGTGGAAGAAAGAAAACATGTAATTGGGGAGTGACCTAAAAAACAAAGAGGCACTCACTGAGTTGATAATTAGAGGAAAAGTATGAACCAATAGTTTCTGCAGCTTGTAGAGCTTCCCCTCACCCATTTTTTAAAAAACTGTCCAGTGTATTTTTCTGGCAATGACTGTTCTTAACATTAACATATTTCCTCGTTGTAAATTAATGTGCACGCTGGCACAGCTTGATTAAAGACAAACAAAAATTACTGATTTGGAGCCCTAAACATACAAGGACGTAAGTGAGTTGCTCAGTGGTGAGCACTCCTAGGAGTCATTGTACTGTCCTTTCGGAGGTGTTTGGGGACTGGAATCTGGTTGTACAGGGGCTTTGGAGTATGTGCAGTGTGCAGCTTGTCCAGCCTCCAGCCCATTGCCTTAACAAGGTGCCACTGGCATGATAGTTGCTTCTTTGATACATAACTTAATCCTGATAATCCTACTGCAAAATGGGAGCAAAAAGGGATATGAGCACAGGGGACATGAGCTTCCCCCAGCTCAGGCCCCACACTGTGCTGACCTGGCTCCCAGTTGATCGAGGTGTCAGGCAGAGTGAATTCACTCCAGCTGCCACCAGGGCTTGTTCAGTTCTCCTGACTACATGATGAAGTTTACATTTCAGGGGTGCTTTTTACAGTCAGGGGTGTTGTTTGAAGATAGTGGCAGATTTTTTGCAGTTTCTCTGAAATCTGTGCTTAAAGGCTGTGATGCCCAGGAGAATTGATTAGAGCTTCAAGGCTGTTGTGAAAACATCTTGCTGCATTTTTTTGATCTCTGGTATTCAATTTACAGCTCTTTTTTATATAGGTCTTGATGGATATGCTCTTAGATTTCAAAGTAGAATTCAGGAGGCCATGATATTTGTTAGGCTATACAAATGTTTGGCTTAAGCAGAGTAAAATTACATTGCACCACATAAATCCATTGTTAGGTTTGCCTTTCACTCATCAACATGTCTTGATGACAAAGAAGGTGAAAATCTTGCCTCCTAGCATGGCAAATGAGTGATCTAAACCTGTGTTTTAATAGTGATCTGTTGTATGTTCTTGCAGAGAATAAGTGCTAGATCTTGTAAATGTGCTGTAAATTTTCCTAGCATGATAGTTCTGAAAATGGATAGCTCATTGTAATGCTTGTCAACATAAAGCTGCACAGCTCTTCTAGACTAGGGATAAAGGACACAGATATTTGAACTGCCCTCCTGAGGGCTGTCAAGTACTTTTGGTTACCTGCCACTGTACTTCACCTTTGCTCCCAAGCAAATCTCCCAGATGTGTTACACTGCTGGGAATTTTTGTGGAGTGTATTCAAGTATGTGGGGCAAACTTTGCTCATTCCAATACTACTTCCATGAAAGTAGGCTACTACCCCAGTCCCCATGAATTTAACAGATCTTTATTAGAATGATTATGATTAACTTGTTGACTGCTTTTCCTTAAGTATCTTAACAATTCCAGGTCTAAATCTCATCAGTGCAGAGTCTAAGTACACATGTCAGTCATAGGCAAACTTTCCAGTGGCAGTTCGGCATCTGACTCAAGTGAAATTCATATCAACAGAAACTTTATGCATCAGTCTCTTAATGCTGATGCTGTGTTAAACTGACTTTCTAAGGGTACATTGAAATAGTATGGAATAATATATGGTCCAATATGGCTGCTAACTTCAGCTATAAGTTCAGGTTGTAAATGGTTTTCTTCAAGCAAAGAGGAGATGCAAAGAAGGAGTAGATAGAATTGATAGAATCTTCTAATGATAGTTCTTTTTCCAGTTGGTAAAAATGCTTTCATTTCCTTTCTGTCCTTTTTATGTAAGATGTAACCTCATTGTGTGTTCCTGTGAAGTCAGGGAAAACATGCAAATGACAATAGGTTTGCCAAAGACACTCATTAACTCCTCAGTGATGAAGTTTTTAGTGATCCCTTTCTATTTTCTGCACTCTTTCAATAGCTACTTGCGCTTTCCAAATTGAAGGATAAAGGTATATAACCTGATGTTATCCTAGAATTCATATTTTGAATTCCACTGATCTCCTTTCTGCATCAATAAAAGATCCATTTCCTTTTACCCACTCACTTAAGAATATTTCACTGGTTCTAATCTGTTTGCAAGGAATATGCAGAAAAAATATATTATAGGTTCTTGCCAGATGTCCCTATGGATTTCAAAGAACTGTAAAGATTTGGTGGGAGCATACTAATCATTGTAAAATATGCATTGGTACAAGCACAACAAAAAAGGTGCAGTGCAAAGATAACAGAGTGCTCATGCACTCTGAATTTTCTTCAAGCAATCAATGCAGATTACTGACACAGTATTTTATATTCACAGCAATAACTTTGCTAAATTGATGTATTATTATTATTCTGCCTTCCTAATCCTTTCTTATGATTCAGGTTTAGCCAAATTTGACCTTTTATATTGAAATATGCCTTTAAATGAAAAATGGCAGCATTTCAGCAGAAGCAGGCTGGGAATGCAGTCACCCAGAACTGCAATTTGGTATCACTGAAATGAGTGGTAATCTTGGTCCTCATGGGAAAGGCTTCTTGCCAAGGAAAGGAAACAGAAAGCGTATTGTCTGGAGACCTTCTAGCTGCAGTTGTGTAAACTTGTTTCAGTTTGGTAGGAGTGATAGGGAACATGACCCAGATTGTAAATAGGCACCTGGTATTGGCAATAGGAGGGACGATGTAGGAAAAAAGTCATCACACCAGTGTGAGGACAGCCCTTTGGAAATGCCTGCAGCCACATAATAGCCTTTCTCCTCAACAGTCTGGCAGTGCAACACTCTGCTCAATCTAATTTTCTCTGCTGTTGTCTCACAGCTGTTGGAGGAAGGTGTAGTGGTGAAGGCCTGGGCAGGGTCAAGGAAGCTGGGGGCAGACAGGAGCCAGTGGCTGTGCTTTGGGGAGTGAGTGTGGCAGCCCCAGGTGTGGTGAGAAGGGTGTGAGGGATCCGGGGCAGGATGGGGGCCAGGGGTGGGAGGTACTGGCTGTGCAGAGGAAGGTAGAAAAAGGGCTTGCAAGTACAGAGACAGCATCAAGGTCAGGGATAATATCTGGGGAAAGATGCTGAGCAAAAATGAGGGAGCTATCAACTCAGTGGGAAGTAGAGAAAACCAGGAGGGGCAACATCAGAGCCAGAGCCAGAGCAGTGCAGTATGAAAGTCTCTTCAAAAAAAGGACACAGATTCATCACCTGCTCCCCAAATATCACACATTAGCCCTGTGATTGGCTCCATGAGGATGCAATGCCTGGGACCAAGCAGTTCTGGGACTGGCTTTCCTGCCTGCTGTTGCTCCTCAGTCTTTAGAGAGTCAGAACTTCTTGCAGAGCTGGGAATCATTGCCTCTACTGTTTGAGTTACCTCTCCAGAGGCGGGTAGCTTAATTCACTGTAAATTCAATATGTAGTTCATAAATAAATGTATATCCACTAGGCTAGAAAATTAATAAAGTAACTGGAACATTTATTGCATCCTAGACTTCTTAGTGTTTGCTGGATGTACCAATCATGATCGTTATTAAATGTGTATACTCGTTGCCCTGATGTATACTTGATAATTGACATATACTTAATGTCCATCTCTCAAAATGCATTTTAGACACTTATAAATGTGTTTTTCTTTCAGTTATACGAATAGTTTTAGAGTCATATACATTTTCACAGAATAATGAAATTATGCTGTCTCCCTCTGCTGAATAGTGACGTGTTTCAGGACTTTGAAGAGGTCAGTCCTACAGAATGCAGGATGTACCTAACACTGTTAGTGTATTTCCTCCTTGGGGTCAAGACCTTCCCACTGCAGAAGGATAACTCCTCCAGGGATTACAGTTCAAAGACCAGTACCCAGTTATCAAAAAATCCTCTGCTTTCAAGAGGGGCTTTATTTGTATTAAGAGAGGATTTGCACACCAGCTCTCCTGTTTATTATTGCACTTGTAAAGAAGCAACTTAATTCTCCCTGAACCATTCATGAGTCTGTGCTACTGACCATGTATGTAGATGAACTTCTAGACCACATATCACAGTCATCTTTTTTCCTATCATTGTAGCATTGTGTATCTTGTTTGTCTCAGCAGTCTTCTACCAGTGTCTCTGTGTTTGGATTTCCTCAAATTTCCTGCTGATATTTCCATCACAAACATTACTTTAGCCTGATTTCTGCATAGCTTTCAGTATAAGACCTGTGCTACTTTTAGAGAGATTAATCACATCTAATTTTTTTCTCATATAAAACCCAAAGATGTTAATTACCTAGTCTAAGCTAGGCTTTGTTTACTGTTACTAGATGGAATGGGCAGAGAATTATAACATTAAAAAAAATACACAAGGTAAAAGCTTTTCTTTTCTTGTTCTTTGTACCTTTTTTATTTTTGTGTTTTGTTGTTTTGTTTTCACAAAAATTTTCTTGGTCTCTACTACTTCCAGCTTCCAAGAAGTTTACTAGAACTTCCACAAAGGCATGTATGTACTCAGCCGGAAAAATCTTGGGGCTGTATTTAGGTAAATCAGAGTAGGAAAGCCAGTGATTGGCAGACTGGCAAGAGAGCAGAGAGTCGCTGTGTAAAACACTGTGCTCCATCGGCATTCAGGAGCCAGATAAACAATGCTGGAAGCATTTCTTGCATGCCTGAAGAAGCAAAATAAACAGCCACTGTTTCCTAAGCAGAGGTGACTCTTCATGGCTTAGACTAATAGTATTAAGGTCCAAATCAGACAAGGGGGTTGCAGTATTATATATTTTCTGCATGACCATCTCTGCCGTGCAGCTGAGGATGCTAAGCCCGAAGTTAACTGATTTTGCTGAACTGAGGGAACTGTACTAGATTTTAGGCAATAAAGGTACAATAGAGATATGGGGCCAGGAATGCAAACCTAAGAAAGCTTCATTCATTTAAAATACATCAGATATGACCATGGCATGTCCAGTCATTAAACCGGACTATTGTGGACATGTATGTGGCTGAGGCATCTCAGAGAATAGTACTTTTTTCAGTGAGAATGATGCTGCTGGACAGACATTTATGTGGTTCTAGGTGTATGTTTTGGTAACTTCCTGATAATCAGTTCCTCTGCTGCTTTCCCTCTGTAGAGTGAGTTCACAGAGGGTTTGTTCCAGAGAATTTCTCTCTGGGGCCCCAAAGACCCAGTCCTGGTGGAGTTTGCCTGTTGCTGTGGGGCCTTTGTCAAAGAGTAGAAGAGCTATGGCCATGGTGGCTGGCCCACTCCTCCCCTAAGGTGAGGCAAGAGTTTGTGTCCAGCTTACCCTTCTGGTTGTGGCAGGGCTCATTGTCCATCGAAACTGGAGGCTCTGTCATGGACGCCCAGCACTCCACTCTTGCCTCAGTCAGGGCAAGGTCTCTCGGAGCCTGGGTGCTGCGGGAGCAATCAAGGACACTCGGGGTGGGCTGGTTTACAGCCCCCCATCCTCTGCCAGGCTTTGCCTTGTGGGGCAGCTTCTGCTGCACAGACAGAAATGGGTCAAGCATTTGTGAGGGAGTGTGTGAGGTTATCTCCCCCGTGGGTCAGAGGTCTGCCCTCACCTCTGCCCTTCTGCACTGGCTGTAACAATCAAGGTAAATATGCACTAAACAATTACCACCGATAGGCTTGTAATGTGCCATGCCAAAAGCTGTGTGGGTTTGTTTTATTTCTTCACCATGTCTAGAGCTCTGTTAATGACTTTGGTCCTATAGGTCTGGAGGAGCTGCCTTCATCAGCATTAAGTGCAAGATCCAATTTAGAATGACGTAATGCATTAACATGCTCTCAAACAGCATCAGTGAGAAGGATTTTTCACTTTACAAGTGCCCTGCCAGAAGCTTCTTGGAGGTGCATTTACCTAATGAAATTGATTTAGTGTCTGGCCTGTGTTGCCTGCTAATGAAATATTTCATACAAAATCATGATAATAAGGTATTTTATGGCTTTCATTTATGCTAATATATGCTGTTTGATCTGCTTTATGCCATATTTTTTTAAGTATACAGAGAAAAGAAATAAAAATAAATTCTATCCAATTGCCATATTAAAAATGAGTGACTTAGTATGCTGCATTCATCACTCAGGTTTAGGTTTAGAGTTTGTGAGGAGAATCTTCTAATAAAACATTTCTGGCTTTTCTGGGGAAAAAATGGAAACTATGATGTCAAATAATTAACTTAATCTTATTAAATACAAAGCAAAAATTTTTGCCTGAATTATAACCCCACCTAAGAAAGATAAAAAAAGATTGCCATATGCTGAACTTTGCTGACAATAGACTTTGACCCCATTTGCTTTGCATTTATTTACACCAAAAATATAAGTGGGAGATCTGGTTCTTCTCAGAGAATGCAAAACAAATGTTTACACTTCAGATGAATGATACTTTCTGAGTGCTTCTTTGTATGTTTTTCCCTACAACTGATATTTTTGTTTAGTGCAGAGAAGAAACTCTTTACCTCCCTTCCTAGTAAACAGCAAAAAGCACAATTTTTATGATTTGGAGTGCAGAACTATAAAATGAAGAGCCTAACTCCCATTAGTTTCAACATAGAATGGAATTTTCTGTCATGAAAAAAAAAGAAACTTTTTATTCCGCGGTGCAAAAGATGGTATTGATTTTAAAGTCTCAAATAAATATCACCTGCACTTACAAGGAAATTATCTAACAAGTGTTCATTTTACATTAGATAGCATAATGAGTGAATAACTGTTCAGTAACTGGGAAGAGGTTTAAAAACACTTCTGGTTTAAAAATACCATGAAAATCTAGAAAGCTGGTGTACCACAAACAGTGCTTCAGGATAAACCAGGATTTTGTATAGAAGCAAATTCATAATCTGTTGAACACAGCAATTAGATTTTGCTTCCAGTTTTATTTCTTCCATCTCCCTGAATTAGGTAGGGAGCCTGAATGTAAGCAGAAGCAGCATCTTCTTGCAGCCCACTCATCTATGCTGCCTCATGCACTCCTTGAAGTGCAAGTACTGGCATCTACTCTCACAGTTTTAAGGATCTCATTTCATTGTCTTTGTTTCACTGATTCTCTGTTCTCTTCTGCTTGCTCCATTCTGAGACTTTACCTTGAGTACTGTGTCCAGTTCAGGGACTCCCAACAAAAGAAGGACCTGGACCTGCTGGAACAAATCCAGAGGAGGATCATGAAGATCATCAGGGGCTGGAGCATCTCTCCTATGAAGACAAAATTGGTTTATTGGTATCGTTCAGTCTGGAGAACAGAAGGTTCTGGGGTGGCCTTGAAGCAGCCTTTCAATGCCTAAAGAGAACCTACAAGAAAGCCAGAGAGACTTTTTGCAGAAGGGCAAAGAGGGAATCACTTTAAATTGGCAGAAGACAGGTTTAGATTATATATTAGGAAGAATTTTTTACTGTTTATGAAGCAGTGAAGCACTGAAACAGAATGGCCACAGAAGGTGTGGATGCCCCATCCCTGGAAATGTTCAAGGTCAGGTTGGATGGGGTCTTGAGCAACAAGTTCTAGTGGAAGTTTTCCCAGCAAGTTTGGAACTAGGTGATCCTTAAGGTCCCTTACAAATCAAATCAAACCATTGTGTGATTCTATGATCTAGGAAGCCTGTGAACCAGGGGAATAGGAATAGGGGCCTTCCTCCTGCAGTTTCTTATGTCCAAAGCCTACCTGAGCTGGTTTCCACACCTCTGGATGAATGCCTTGTTGAGTTTCTGCAGGCTGGGGACAGACCCAAGGATGATGGCAAGACTCTCTTGACCACTCAGATCATGCCTAACATGGGTGTATCAAGACACGGGTCTTGATGGTTAACCCATCATTTGCATCATTTGGTGCTGATGTATCGATGAAGGATTATAAGATAATACAGTCAACAGAGAGGGAAACTCCAACACGTAAGTGCTGATAAAACATAACTGGGTTATTAGTTTACTGGTTCTTTTCCCTCTCTTTTCCTCCTCCCAGAGACACACTTGTGAATACAGTCCAAGATATAAAACCTGTTAATGTTACATCTTTTATTTATCTGGTTTTAATAATCTCGCAGCCTACCTCCAGGTCTTTCTTTTTCTTGTTCAGAAGCGACTCTGTCATATTAAGTAAACAGCAGCTTTCTTGACAAAGTGCAGAGCATTAGCTGCTGCTAAGGCATGCTTTATTGATTGCTCTGTTGACTTTTACAAATTAAGTTTACTTCTACTGCTCCTGACATTTAGCAGTAACTTAAATGTTTCATTAGTAAGGCAAAATTGAGGTTCATGAAGCAAACTTACAATACAGTTCTACAAGTTTATTATCTGAGAGCTCCAATGGAGGGCAATTACTTTATCAGATGCGTCGAAAAAAAAACCAAACAGATGTGAGAGGTTAATTAAGTTGCATTGCCTTTTCAAGTAGAATTTAACTTCAGATGTTTCAGTCAATGTTGTGAATATTGAGCTGAGGCAGAGTCTGGGCAACAAGGCAAGTTGACCAATGAGTACACTAAAAAGAAACCAATAAGCTTGGTCTTAGCTTGGAGATCATTAAGGGAACTGAGAAATCGTTAAATCTAGAAATGGGACCTAATAGAAGTCAATGAGAGAAATATGGGTAGTTAATGAACAGCACTGCATTATGTTCTCATCTCCTCAAAAATAAATAATGGGGTACTTGAATTTCTCTTTTAACAACAGTAAATGTAGAATGTGAAAATGGCAGGGGAAAAAAGTAATCCTTTGGGCCATCCTCTCAATAAATGATTTCTGCAAGATTATCAGAGTAATTTGTGAACCAAGCTCATATGACACAAGCTTATGTGAAACCATGGCACCATAAAACGTCTGTTTAATAGTTAGCCCCAAACCACATCTAGATTGCCTTTGAAAGTTCATTACCCAGAATTACTGAAAAATTACCAGCATAATTTCATTGTGAAGAACACAGGATGAACTCTGCATGAGAAGAGCTCTACTCCAGAAATCCTGGCGAGCAATCTTTGTTAGGAACAACACTGATGTAAGCACAGTCATTAACCTTTAGGTAGTTTGTACATAGAAAGATCTGTTATTGCTGGACTTCTGAGTGGTAACTTCTCATTATGTATTTCAAAAGGAAAAGCAGTATCGACAGGTCCACAACAGGGAGGAATGCTGGAAAAGTGTGATGATTCTTTGGCTGAGCTTTTCTTAGCATTCCTGAATTCCTGCTACACAGCCCTGCATCTGGTGGCACTCCCCAAAAGGGTCCCTTATCTGAGCTTAGTTGTGTCAGTGAGTCAGAGCACAGTCCTGCAGGTGTGTGCTAGCCCTGGCAGAAACCGAAATATGTACATATTTACTGGGTTATTAACTGTTTATCAGTATCAGGCTTGTTGCCAACAATTCAATACTTGCTTTATCAAACTAGGAGTCTTTAAAAGAAAATAAAGCTTTGTAATAGCATCACTATATAAATATATATATATTAGTGTTCTTAGATAGAAGGCTTACATTCCATTAGCAGAAATAAGTGTTTTAAATATTCCCAATACCTCTGGAGGAAGTAAATTATTGCTAATTCCTGGTCAGATAACAGTTATCCTGTCTGTGATCTAGGTCCCTCAAAAATATATTTGTTATTTTCTTGCTTGAGAGCCCCAGACTGCCAGAGGAGGGTGATTTGAAGGGGCTGCTGAAGGAAGAAATGTTGTTAGTACAGCTCCAGGAAGCAATAAGCACCTTCATGAAAATAACTCAAGTCCCCATCCTTAATCCCTGCCTATCCTTTTTTATCTGATGGACTCAGCGAGGGCTGGAAGATCACAGTGTGGCTGAAAACAAAAGGGAGTTAACAAGATGTGAGCGGCCGATGGATAAAACAATAGGCGAAGCCCTCCACGCTGCCTAGAGCCAGGTGTGCTCCATGCCTAGGTGCCATGCGGGTCGCGGTGACTCTGCTGTGCTGCTGGGCGCTGGCGGGGCTGCCCCGGGCGGGCGGCTCCTGCCCCTCGCAGTGCAGCTGCGCCTTCCACAGCCTCAGCGAGGGGACCAAGGCCAGGTACGCGGGCGCTGCGCGGGGCTGCCGCTCTCGCAGCGGGGTCGGGGGTTGTTTCTGCTCTTCTGGAAGGATGCTGCAGGAGAAAATATTGTGTCTGGTCTTTGTGGCCATTATTTTTTCAGTTGCTCCATGCTCTAGCTATATTTGCAGAGGATTAGCTTCTGAAAACACAGTAAGCTGATTTCAGAGAAAGCGTTTGGGCATCTCGTCTGTGAGAACAGAAGTGACATAATTATTGCTGGGGTAATGGCAAAAAGGGAATAAAATGTAAACAATTTTTTTTTACCTTTATGCTGAAAATTCTGGTTCTAAAAGGTTTTATTCTGCTCTACTGGTTTGTTGCTAAAGTGTGACTAGATTTGATTCTTGTTGTGGTACCAAACCCAACAATTTACTTTAAAATCCTTCAGCTGGAGATTTTAGGCATAGCAATGGACTTTAGACATGAATGAACTAAAAACCAGACAGTAACAAAAAAAAAATAAAAGAAGTTCATTCTCAGATTGGAAACTTTCTATTAAAATATAAGAAAAGACCAGAAGGACGACCATCTTTGAATGCAAAGCCATTGTACGTACATTTCTCTGGAGGACTGTCATAAAAGAGTCCTTCTGAAGGGTAAGCACAAAGTACCAGACTTAAAGAAAATAGAGGCCATATTTTCATAAGGGGTGGTTCACAGCAGAAGAGGTTTTGCGGCAGATACAGGATTTGCAAAATCCTTCGTAATAAACTTTTTCTAGACTGAAATATTTTTTCTAGACTGAAATACTTTGGAACCACATGAAATAGCTCTACTTTCTTGTCTCTTTTATGGTGCCATAGATTTAATACTAGAAACTTTCCCAGGAAGTAGCAGCATGGTAGAAACACAAGTAGCCTGTAATTGTTAAAAGGGAGTGTAAAAGTGTGAGAGACAATTATTGCTCCATAAATGTCACAGTTCCCAAGGGAGTTTCCTCTCAGTGACTGGAAAAAGCTGTTGTGCATTTTAGTAAGATACATAATAAAGCAAATATCCTTTAGTCCCTTAAGGAGCGTAATGCCACATTTTTTCTGCATTATGATTCATATTTCTCAGTAGGAGATTATCCCATAGATAAATGTTTAGTGCTCACAGACATAATTTAGGGACACTATGAGAAGCATTCTGCTTTACTGCCATGGTCTTTCTGTTAGTAAACATTTTGTGACAGGACTACACTAAGAAAAATGTTTTACTGAAAGTAGATTTCTGGATTTTTCTTATTTGTTAGAGTTTTATCTTCCTCAAAATCTTAACTTTCAGCAGAGGTTAGGCAGGATCTAATGCCACAATAAAAGTTTTGGGTAAGAGTAATGTACCCTGTTTTGATTATAAATTAACAATGTAACTGTAGGCTCAAATAGCATTTAAATCTGGGAAGTCTGCCTGGCAGTTCAGCAGTGTTACCTGTTTTTGTTGGTAGTAGAGGAATAATTGCTTTCAGCCAAAACCAGTCTGATTTTGACAGCTTTGTAATATTCTGTTTATAGAGGCAGTGTGATAGGAAAACATTACTTGCCTGATCATATTACATTGTTTGTGGTATCTTGTTCAGCAAGAGGAATGGAACATGCCCATCTAACCTATTGTAAACAAAGGTAGCTTGGTATTTTGTTAAGAACTTGCCTTCCCCTGCTTGCTGATAGGCAAATTCAGGCTGAGAGACATGTTTTGTCTCTCTTCATTTCTCATGGCTCTCTACAATCCCAAGCCACAACTTTTTGTATGAAGGCTGCAAAAATACCACAAAGACTTTTCATGCTTGACCTCTAGAAATTAGAAATGGGGAGGAATGTTCAAAACACATAAATCTGCCTTTCTTTTAGTATAGCATTTTCCAAAGAGTTAATTTTCTGTGCTTTCACTCTCATGACTATATGTGCCTGTGGTGCAGTGTCTGCTACCATCTTTACACACCTTCCATAGTAAAGTAGAGCTTACTCCAGAGCAATTCCAAGGAGCTGTTAGCTGGCTTTCTCATTTCTCAAACTAGTGTTCCTGTGTCATATTTAATCTACATAACTTCTTGCCCTCCCACACATCAATAAGGCTTCTTTTTTTGCGGCTTTTATAGTTCAATTTATGGATCCTTTTGTTTTAACTTGCACTAGACTCCTGTGTAGTGCATGAATATTGTCACTGCTGTCTATCATAAGTACTCTAAAAAAAACTGATAGCAAAACCCAACAGGAATAAGAAATCCTGATTTGGACTTGCATCACTGCCGGAGAGGTACAACACTGTGATTTCTGTCATCTCTGCAGTCAGAAGGCACATATGAATTACTGCAAGTTGATGTATTTTTGGTGATGATGCAGAGATCAGCAGCAAGAAAGAAATGACAAGAAATCTTGTGAAAAAAGAAAGGTAGATCAAAATCTTGCATTAAAATAAGATTTCAAATCTTTGCAAAATAAAATAAAGTTCCATTTTTGCTTGTCCTTGTCTTTCCCCAGCAGGACAGTGCTGTGTAATGACCCAGAGATGACCCTCCCTCCTGTGAACATCCCTGTCGATACAACCAAGCTTCGGATTGAAAAGACAGCCATCCGCAAGGTGCCAGGAGAGGCTTTCCACCTGCTCCACAACCTGGAGTACCTCTGGATGCCCTATAACTCCCTGGCCAGCCTCAGCGGGATCACCTTCAAGGGCCTTCGTCGTCTGCAGGAGCTGAGGCTGGCTGGGAACAACTTAATATCATTCCCCTGGGAAAGCCTGGCTGGCATGCCACAGCTGAGGCTTCTGGATTTACACAACAACGAACTCACTTCAATCCCTCCAGATGCTGCTCGTTATGTCAAGAATATCACATACCTGGATCTGTCTAGCAATAAGCTGATGACTCTTCCTCAGGCTCTCATTGCCACCTGGGCCAACCTCCAGACTGTTCCCTACTTCCCCAATGATAACTCCAAGATCATCCTAGGTAAGAGAAGTGCCTGCCATTTTGCAGGGGGCACAAATGTCAAGAGTTCCTCATCTTCTTGCAGCATTTTCATCCACCGTGATTACCATAGCAAGTAGACTGCTATACAATTTAATACCACAAATAATGTGTGTAAATTCATTTGCGTATTAACAAACTCACCTCAGGCTCATCACACCCATCTTTCTATGCCATAAATTTGATTACTTGTTTGGATCTTTGTAACACAAAATTGATGATTCTTGCTCAAGGCTTTTTCAGTTATTGCCGCTGCCATTTTGGATAGAAATACAAATATGTTTACAGCTCTTCATCATTTGTGTGCTCTTTTCTAATAGCACTAATAATGGAATTGACCCATTTTAAGCAGAACTAAATAAAAGGATGAGTAATCTATTATGCCTAAATTAAAAAGGAATAATATCATGACTGAGCATAAAATCTGGGTCAGAACTGCCAATTTGTCTCTTCCCAGAGCCTTGTTTATCTGTCACACAGAATTAAACCCAAACACACCAAGATAGCCCTGCCTTGAAGGGCAGCTATGAAGCTCCAAGAATACCCTTTTTGGTGGCAGCTCTAGGCTCCTCAGAGGTACGGCTTTGAGGAAATTGTCCATTTTTGTGTTGGGGTATCTCACAGCTGAGTCTCAGTTGCAGGATGCCCAGGTGAGGTTTTGAGCACATTTCCTAGCTCAGGGGATTATTACCTGGTCTTGTAGCCGTTGTTCACTGTTCAAATCCACAGCAGGCTGATGATGGCTCAGAGCTGTTGCCATCTGCAGTCTTCAATTGCCATGTGCTGACCGAGTCCTGTTGACTGTGTTTGGTCACTGAGGTGTGGCCATCTGCATGTGCAGCCTCTGCAGGCAGGGGTGCGAGTTCAGGCTGCTGCTGGTAATCTCAGCAGAGGCACTGCAAGTTCCTCTCACTCTGGCAAGTACCTGCTGCTCTTCGTTCCCTTGATAAATTTAGGAAGGTGAAGTTTTTAAAACTGGATTGCAGTGGAAAGAGATACAAGACTTTAAAAAGTACAACCTACACCTACAAAGTTTTAGTGTCCTTAGCAAAAGTTGCTGAAGGTTTCACTAGCATCAGGAGAGGAGCAGGTGTTTCACTATCCTGTTGTGCCAGATGCAGTAACAAGATCTTTAAGCTAAAACTGGAAGTTTGGGGTTGCCCATTTCATTCCTAGCAGGACTCCCTACATCACACTTTTCCCTTTTTATTTTTTAGAGTCAAGTTACATGTAAAAATGTTATTCCATTCAATATAGATTAGGAGAGTGTTTTATCAAGAACAGATCATGCCTTGATGCATGTGGTCAAACTCAGTAGTGTCCAGCTGTGCACAGGTTGCTTGTGCCAGGATCCTGAAAAATTTATGTAGCCATGAGTATAATGCTAAAATTAATGCAGCAATGGATAGACATTCCAGGTTCTAGGTCCTATCCTGTGGACACCCATAGGAACCAGGTAGATAAAATGCATGTCCCTCACAGGAGCAGGCTGGGAAAACACAGCTGCATGTTTCTGTTTCACTCTGCTCATGACTGTTTCTCATGGAGGCATAAAAAAATAATGAATAATAAAAAGAGTCAGTCCAATTCATTCCTTGCCTGCAATGCATCATTGTGGCTCCAGGGCCACTGCTTGCGGACTATGTCAAGAAGTAATTCCTCTGCTAAGTTGCTGTGCCAAGGGTGCAAGCTTTTCCACGTGAGGACTGCCCACATGAGCCCACGGAACTGTGCTGTGCAGGGCAGCAATGGCTTCACTAGACTTTGTGGTTGCTGCTGCTTCAGCTGGAGCTGGGGCACCTGCTAGGGAACTTGGGATCAATTGTTATCTAGTGCATGAAGCAGAAACTGCTAGCAAAAATGCCATAGAACAACAAAACCAAGCTAAATGTTCATTATTTACTTAGTCCCCTTCACTTTAACATATTAATTTACAAGAACTGACCTCCTGCCAAAACCCATAATTTCCAGATCGTCTTCTAAGCCCAGGGAAGATATGGAATGCACTCCGATGAACTTTTTCAGCAGCAATTTTTTCAATTTGAGAGAATATTAGCACTCTTCCCTTTCAGGCAGGTGCCAGCCCCCAGGCACATCCTTGGGCTAGGCATGGGAAAGAGGAGGTGCAGCCCCCTTGGAGGGAGCAGAGCTCACTCCTGTGGCAGTCAGGAGGCCTGCGAGCCATGATCCTGGCTTAGGCTTCAAATGTGTGCCTGGGGTTAGATGGCATTAGTGCCAATTCTGCTAGCTAAAATCATCAGAGACCAAAACCTGTCCACAGAACAGCTGGATGTGAATATTTGCAAGTAGGATGACACAGATTTAATCAGAATACAGCAACTTCTGTTCATGGATATGCACTGGTCTAGTTCCAAATTTGCTTCCTCAGTACTATCTTCACAGGTCTATTTTCAATAATGTATGATTTTTTCAGAATTGGAATTCAATAGGTGCAAATTGGGAGTTCAGAATAAAGAAAGAAACATTCCAAGAGTCTGAAACAAGAATGTGTCTTTCAACATATCTCTTTTGGTGTGTATAGCTTTTATATAGTTATGGTCTATCCATATTTTTTATATACCATATCAGGCATAGTCTCCAATTTAATCCTTAAAACAGTTCTTTCATCTTATTCAATATAAATTAGCATTTCAGGAAAAGCAACTGATTACCAAAATAATAAAAATAGCTTAGAATTACAGGGCTGGGAGAGAACTATGACAGACAAGTATGATCAGCTACAGCTATTTCAGGTGTGAAAAGTGACATGACAATGTGGCTAATATTTTAAGAATGTCCTGTGAGAAGAATTTTCTGGCCGGAGACCTCACAGTCTCCTCATGCCAAAAGAATCCACAGCCCTTCTCCCATGAGTACTGTTTTTTTTCATCCTGGAATGAAATGTGTTTATAATAAATTCTTATTTTGTTTCTTTATGTGCATGAATAACAATGTTTTCTTGATATGGATAATCCTGCTGTGAACTTAAAGAATATGATTTCAGAGCCAGATTTGAAGATATTTTAGCAAGTTGTATTTATTTCATTCTGGCAACTGTAGGATCCATCAGGCTCA
>VWYI01025731.1:227433-239007 GCA_013399455.1 Anthoscopus minutus | reverse complement strand
CGCACGGACACGAAAGAGAAGGGGGGGGGGGGGGGGGGGGGGGATGGGGACAACAAACAGTCCCCATCCCACATACTCCTGCACAGGCTGTTCTTGTAGAGCAGATTGGGAGCCCACACTTTGTCCTGCTGAAAAATAGAAACAAAAGTGGCAGAAACAAAAGGTGCTGTTGGAGTGACTAAGTGCCCTGATTTCTTTTTGACAGGCTTGCAAGACAATCCTTGGGTGTGTGACTGCAGTCTGTATGAAATGGTCCATTTCCTAAATTTCCAGTCTCCTAACATAGCCTTCATCGAGCCCAGGCTGAAATGCTTCACCCCCCGGAGCCTTGCAGGAGTCTTCTTCAGCCAGGTGGAACTGAGGAAGTGTCAGAGCCCCGTGGTGCACACATCTGTAGCCAAAGTGAAGACCATTCTGGGCAGCACGGTGCTGCTGCGGTGTGGCACCACGGGTGTGCCCATCCCTGAGCTCAGCTGGAGGAGAGCTGATGGGGCTCAGCTGAACGGCACAGGTGGGTTTGGTTTAAGCTTTTCTGCACACGTGGAATGAGTGAGGAAGACATGCTAGGTGCTATCCACTCTTGCATTGTGATTTTGTATAGACTATAAAATTACTTACACCTTGATCTATATATTATCAGATAAATGTGTGTTATCATGTATGTCAAGTTGGTTTTGCATTGTTTCATAGCAATTGTGGTGGTGAGACAAGTCGAGGGATTTTATGCAAATATGTTGGAGCTAATGAAATGAAACCGTACCAATAAGATGTTTTCAGTTAGTTAGTTATTCAGTCACTGAAAAGGCTTCCCACTGAATTATTCTATATTCTAGCCACCTATTCTGTTGCTAATCCATTACCAAACATCTCTGGCAGAGAGATGTCTGATGTGAATTCAACTGGGATTCAGATCAGCTGTAGAAGAAAGAAAAGGTTGCAAACATACAGCATTACTGATATATTAAAAGACAAAAAAGCCACTAAACTACTGAAGGATACAGCACTTCAGTGGGAATTTCCCCAAGGAATTATTCCCTCTGATAGATTGACAAGCTCTCCTGGGGAAAAAGGTCTGTGAAATAAACCCTGACCTCTTCTGTGCTCACCCCTCTCCTGGGGGAAGCCTTCAGACACTGGTTCTCTGACTGATCATGATTTCATTTCCATTCACAATAAAGTCTGGAGCTGTAATTGCAACAATGGTCCTTTAATTTGTGGGGAATTTAGGAAAGAAATCTTTGTTCTGCTAAAGACAGCTGTCCTTAGCTTTTTGTCCTAGAAGTTTTCAATCAGAAAGTCAGAACCTTCTTGCCTCCAACCTGCCCTAAATACTCCTGTATAGTCCTATCCTGACTTTCATAGAGGATCTAAACCCAGAAGTTAAATTACTAAGTATTGAGTCTGGTCCTCAAGGGGTTATAGGTTCCTTAGTCCATGGAACAGGGAAGAGAGCAATTTTCTTTCACAGCAGTAGAACCATTTGTAGTAAGTATCATTTTCTGGGATCTGCACAAGTCATTGCTCTGTAGTACAGGATGTAGCAGAGCTGCTCCTCATAATGGTAATGCGTACCCATCACGCTGCAAACATCCCTCCTATACTTGAAAGAGAGCCACCACAAAAAATAAAACAGGGGATGATTTCCTGAAAGCCTAGGTTGAGTTTACTTTGAGCTACAACTGAGAATAATGTGTTTTGTGCCCCATTAAATCAGATGCTAGCACCTTTCCATAAAAAGTTGGCTGGAAAGATAGATTATTTCTCAGCAATGGCAGCTTCTGTGCCAATGCTATAATATGACTATTTGAAATGCTGGTGTTCTGAGCAGAAAGGAATGAGAAACAGTCCACAGTCTGTGTACAGGTAATTGCCAAAGGTACACCCATAGCTTTATGTTTTGTAATATGCTCATTCAGTAAATAGTTAAACTGAAAAAGTAAGTTCTTCTGTTACCTTGTATTTCACAGCCATTGCAAGAGGCCCTGGTTGCCAAGGCTAGATCCTGACCCCAAGAGGGCTTGGGAGAAGTTTGCATCCCCTTATTTTTGCCTTTCAGACACCTCCCTGGCTTACCTTTCAGCAGGAAAGGGCTGAGACAGCACATGCCCATCCTAAGGAGGCTGGTTAAATAATGAAGAGGGTTCTCTAGCCTTCCACAATATCCCAACTCTTTTTTTATCTCTGCACCAATAAAAAAAGACACAAATTCCTAGTTTTAGACTGCAAGTAAATGATGTGAGCAAATCAACACTCAGCTATGTACGTATCATTTGGTGGTGATTACACCTGTGTAAGGATAAACACCTGCAATAATTAAGCAGTAGAAGGGACATTATCAACTATTTTTCCATATACTCTAGGCTAGTCAGTGTGAATTTATTACAATAAAATCTCCAGTTTGTATTTTCTTTGCCGCCATGGTCTGCATATAATGCTCAAATAGATCATGTTACTGCCTGCTCTTTAAAGTATTGTACCTACATAAGAATTTTCAAGCTTTTATCTTTAATGGAAGAACCTTTCCTGTTAAGTTTTCAAGTTGTACATCAGTTTGGAGTAAATAACATCAAATTTTTCATCTATAATCATTTTTAGGCAGTTTAAATCCTGACATAATCTAATTGTAGTTCTTAGATTTACTTTGATTTTGAAATGTCCTTGGTGGCAAGCAGAAATGATGATTCTTTATTGTATACTTTAGCAAGCAGATATTTGGTGATGGAGTCTTAATATGTTTCAAACATGGAATGAATTCCATTTATTACTGCCTGTTTATTTAACATTTTTCCCGCCTTACAGTTCACCAAGAGATTTCCAGTGATGGGATGAGCTGGTCTATTCTGGGCCTGCCTGTAGTCTCTTACCTTGACTCTGGGGAGTACATCTGTAAAGCAAAGAATTTCTTAGGTGCAACAGAGGCATTCATCTCGCTCATCATCACAGACTCAGAAAGCACGGATGACCCTAACTCTAGTGCCAAAGGCACATGGAATGGGAAGGCAAGTGGGATGGAGGCAGCTGCCTACAATGACAAGCTGGTGGCAAGGTACATCATCACCACCTCCACTGTGCCCACCCTGGGAGCTGGGGCAGGCACTGGAGACAGCCTCCTCCTCCCAGACACGGCACAAGACAGCAACTCCCAGAACCTGCTGGTGAGCCCCACCACAGGCCAGCAGGAGCCAGAGAGGATGGTGAGGTCTGTCAGGGTCATAGGGGACACCGACCAGAGCATCACCCTGGCCTGGAAGGCCCCCATGGCGAAGAACACCACAGTGTTCAGTGTCCTTTATGCTGTCTTTGGGGAGAGGGACATGCGGCGGATCAATGTGGAGCCAGGGAAGACCAAGGTCACTCTGTATGGGCTTCTGCCAAAGACCAAATACATAGTGTGTGTCTGTGTGAAAGGGCTGATCCCCAGGAAGGAGCAGTGCATCATATTTTCCACAGATGAAGTTGTCAGTGCAGGAGGGACGCAGAAGCTCATCAATGTGGTTGTCATCAGTGTGGCCTGTGTCATTGCTGTTCCTCTGACACTGGTGGTCTGCTGTGGAGCCCTGAAACGGCGCTGCAAAAAATGCTTTGTGCGAAAACCCAAGGACGTTCAGGAATCCTACGTCACCTTCGAAAGCCTGTCCCCTGGGGCCAAGGTGAAAGGCGTGGAAGGAGAATACCTGACTAGGCACACCCCTGACGAGTCCAACAGGCTGCTCTCTGCCCGCTCCAGCGTGGACTCAGAAGCTATACCAAAGATAGAGGGACAGCCTAATGAATACTTCTGCTGACAGCACCTAGGCTGACTGTCAGCTCGCCCACTGGGAAGCATGTGGCTGCATCTGTAACTCTGCTCCAGCACTGCAAGCCACCCTGGCCATGCTTCTGTCTCTGACATGCTCTGGCAGAGGATGCAAGAGGGTAGATTGTGCCCAAGCTTTACAGAACATGTTGCTCTCACCAGTTGGGGTTGGCTGCTTTGTACCCAGTCAAAAGCTTCTGTGATAATGGCCTCTCCTGGACCACTTTTTTTTGTTGTTTTTTTTTTTCCTGTCAAATGAAGTGTGCACACTAAGTGTGAAGACATAAAGCAACATTTCTGAGTGTGCTCTGCTTGGTGTTTAGGACCTGCTCTGCATATGCTACATATTTTATTCCAAGCTTTTTTGATGTTCTTTTTGTTGACAAGCCAGAGGAGTGTTTAGCAATTTTAATAAAAATATTTTCAAAGGTGAAGATCGAGTCTCACCTTTTATATCTCCCATGTTTGCATGAAACATGCAGCTTGATGCTCAACAGATTATTCAATACAGATGTACAGCAACCCTTTCTAATATGTCCAACATAATCACATTCTATGCTCTGAATTTAGAGTAATGTGCAAAGGAGATTAAGAGACAAAACCCAATCCACTCCTAAGAATGCATAATAGAGAGCATTTGTTCTGCATTTTGACCCTGAACTCTATTCCAAAGATATGGCACAAGAGCAAAGGTCTTTCAGTATCAGTCCCAGCCGGCATTTTTTATCTGTACTGTAATTAGTAGAACATGTTTATACCAGCTTTGCTAGATAAAAATCATAGAATAGCCTATTTTGCACATTGTGTGTGGTGGTGTAATGCTTTGTAATCATACAGAAAATCTACATTAGACAGTTTTGCAAAAATCTCTCAAACCAGCCCTGTCACTGCTGCCTGTGCTTCTGGCAAAACTGCTAGTGAAGGCTCACATGATCAGCCAGGCACTTGTGACTTGGTCATGGCTGCTCTGTGCAGAGCAGGAGAAAGTGATGTGGTGTCAGACCACTGGCCATGCACACATCAGCCGTTCCTGACTATGGTCTCAGTGGTGGCAGAGGTTCAGTGCAATCTTTTGGCTTTCAAACATTTTAAAAGTTCAAGGACCTTGAAGAAAACCTGTTTAATGTTAATCTAAATGTACTTTCATAGTCAGGGTGAACTGATCAGTCATTTGAGTTCTGCAGCTTCACTGGAATTTGAATCTGAATGCTCATCACAAAGTAATTCCCAGATGTTTAATTTTCCACTCAAGTCCCTCATGTAGAAACACTGTATATAACATTTTTCTCTTTGTAATAAATATTATACATTAACAAAATTCTGTATGTTGAATGGGAAAAATCCAGCCAAGTTAAAATGCTAATGGATAAAACTTGCTGAATTTTTCTGAAATATGTTTGTAAATTTATTGGATGGACTTCCACTCACATTCTGGATGTGTATGTACAGCGTGGCTTAACAAAATTCACTGGCTGGAATAGAACCCTGTATGGATTTTGCAAGTCCTCCTTGAAAAGAAGGGTTTCACTTATGTCAGAGTGCTTGGCCTGATGGAAAAAGCAAGTCATTTGATCTCAACATAAATACCAGCAAGAGGGGTACATCACTAGAGTTTCTGACAGGACTCCCTGTATTCCTTGCATTAATGATAAGGAACATCTCTTATTGGAAGAATTTGTCAATCCCTGTATAAAATAATTCATGCTACTTCTATTACTGGACTGTGTAGATTTTTATGTTTACAAATAAAGTTTTGTAAAATTATATCTTTTAATGCAACAAATTAACAAATGAAAGATGGTATGTAATAGATCTGATCCTTATTTATAAAGTTCATTTGTCCCAGCCTGATTATTAGAGTCAGGAAAAAACTGTCATTTCAGTAGCGGTTTTTGTGCTGAGTTGCAAGGATTGCTGTATATAAGCCTGGGTCCTGCCCACATATGCAGCAGGGGTACTGGGCTGTGCAGAACTCAGCCTACCATGGCCCTGGATGGGTAAGCTCCTAAAGAACCAAGGTGTCCTGAAGTTTCCCTGTGCTGAATGGAGTGCACCTACTGCCCAAGGACTTTCCTGTAAGTCAGGTCTGCAGGAGCTGACTGGGAACCAGAAGTATTCACTTTTAAGCTGACTGGAGGCATGAGCTGGGCCATTTGCTGCACCCAGCCCCCAGTGAAGAGCAGCTCGTACCTGCTGCAAGCCTCACTCTGTGAGCTGGCTGAGGAGAAGCTGGACCAGCACTGGCACTCTTTGCTTGTGCTTCGTCAAGGCATCATCCTGGGACATTCACTGTGGATGTTGTTCAATTTTACAGACTTTATTTGATATCTTTTGTATTTTGAATAAATAGTAATCCCAAATAGAATAAATGTGACTTTTCTTGTTCCTGTGCCCACCCTCACTGCCTCATAGCTGAGGCACCACAGTTTATCTGCTCAGCTGCTGCTGTTCAAGACAAACTTTTCCCTACTGGTGATTCATACACATTAAGCAACAGGTAAAAACTTGCACAAGCTCTGTCTTGTCTGTCATTGGTCAGAAGAGAAACCCTGTACTTGCTAAATTATGAGTGAAATTTCAAACCATTAAGGAAGCTGGTGAGCCTTTAAGGCTCTGGGTCAGATTTTCAGTGGTATCAGACATGTAAAGATAAACACCTCACTGGATTTTCTGTTTTGTTGTCATGGAAGGGCTGTTAGGCACCTAGCTTCAGCACACTAAGGCGCAAGCCATTTCTTTCTTGATTAAAGTCAATTCTCAAGATGTGCTGTAAGAACCAAAGCAAACATCTGTTCTTGCATTCCCTTCTAACAAGCTTGGACTGGATATTACCATGCCCACTAAACCATATTATGTCAACTCATTTTTTAAACACTTTGATACATGCACTGTCTGAAACACTCCACTGCAGTCTTCAATGCTTATGTACTGCCCAGCAGTGATTTCTAACACTGATGGCTGTGGCAGAGGGACTAATTGAAAAGCATCAGCCCAGACTTGATTTCTTACAGGAAGAAATGTCAGATGGAGTTTGACACCCTGGCCATAGCTGGCAGCACACAATGGGTGATCTCTTGGCATTTGCTTTGGCAATCAGCGCGGTCCTTTAAACTCCACTTCCCACAGACTAGCAGACACTGTCTCTGTGGAGATTTATTTTGACAACTTGAGTTTTAGACAGCTTGTTCTGCACTTTGGCTTCAGCCAGGCTTCCACATGATGTTAAAGAGCAGCTGAACTGAGTGGACATCTGCTGTCACAACAGTGACCATTAAATTAACAAGCAGGCATAAACTGGGCTGAATTAAAAAGGCAGCAAAATCCCATTCCAGTAGGGAACATAAGCACATTGACTGTGGCTAACACTGCCGAATTTATTTCCCTTACTTCCCCCTCCCTCACTTCTCCTCCCCCTTCTTTCTACCCAAATTCATCCAACTTTGGTAAGTAATTCATCACTGGACTCTCAGGTTAATACTGAACCTTCTGAGTACACTTGGAGTTTGGATATATTTAGATAAGTGGCCTCTCAAGCAACAAATAAATATCAGCCTGAAAACAGCCAGAGCATTGGCCCATGGTACTAACACCACTCTTTGAAAGGCCATTTTCCAGCCCTGTAGAAGATAGTTTAGGGCTGGCAGGAATTCTCACGTGAGAAAACAACTGCAATTCTTTTTTATTGTTTTTTTCTGTTAAGCAATTCAATTATTTAAAATAAGCTATTTCTAACAGAGAACCCTGGATATAATTTTGTTTCCTACATCCCAGGACATTAAGCATTGTGCACCTGTTCTGTCACAGAAGATGTACATGGAGGGAAACTCCAGTAGTTTATAAACTTGTAAATAAATAACACTTAACCTTTCATGAAAGACTTTTTGAAGACATGACTTAGCTGCCACATACTTTTAGATCCTCCCCATGGGCCATGCAGGAGGGGTGGGAAGGTGGCAAAGAAGGGCCCTTCCTTTCAAGCAAAGGAGATTTTGGGCTTCAAGAGTGGTGAATCCCTCTGGCTGTTCCTCCTGGTGCCATCGGCACAGACAAGGCATCCCACCCCAGAGCCTCTCTGGTGCCATGTGCACTGTTTTCTATCCCACCTGCCTTGAATCCCAGGCACTGATGGGCGTCTCCATCCCTCACAGCTCCCACCTGTCCAGCATGACTGAACACGCCAGTGATCTGGGGGGGCTTGAGCCACTGATCCCATCACAGGCAGGTGTCCCATCCTCTCTAAAGCTGAACATATCAAGGCACTGATTTTCTTCTGCCCCCCGCCCCAGGTCCTGCAGTTCATACATGGACAAACTCCAGGATTTGCTCCTGACACCCAGGAGTTTTCTAACTAACTACATCATAAATAGTTTGTTACTGTTATTGCCTGTTGTAAAGGGTAAAATAATATTACTTTATTATAGTAAAATTATATTCTTATGGTACCATTATATATTATACTATTATATGGAATGATTTTATATATTATTTTATTATTTTATTTTATATTATTTTATATTTTGTATTATTTTATTGCTGTAAAACTATAACTTTTATTATTTTAAAGAGTGAAAATATAAACTTATTCTTATAAAGAAATAATATCTTGTTTCATTAGGGAATATTTTCATGGCAAACCACAGAAAGAAAACAAAGGCACCAGTGACTGTGGTATTTGCTGGGTGGGAGTGGGGGTCCCTGAGTCCCCCTGCTTCAGGGGCTGCAGGACACACCTTCCCATGGGTGCTGCCACTGCTGCTCCTGGCAACACCCTCAGTTTAGCCAACCAGCTCTGCTGATGGGGGTCCCCCCTATTGTTTTGGTTACATGGAAAGTGCACAAGGAGTGTGTTCCTCAGGTGACAGGGGCTGTAGTGGTGTTACCCCCACTGCAATAGCAGTGGTTTCACCAAGAAAACTCCTCAGCAGCCACCACCCTCCCAGTAGGGGATTCATAGCTGCTGCATCTGCTGTGCTAAAGACCAGCAGCCTTTCCCCTTCACTCCCGGCTCACAGACATGTCTGAATACAGAGCAGTTGTTGAAAACCCAAATACTGCACCATTGACAAATTAGAAGTTTTTCAGCTAAAAACCCCAAACCATAAAAATCCCATTGTGGTTAGATGTGAGGCACTGCCAGCAGCCCACTCTTTGTGGCCTGCTCCCTGAACATGGGGGACAGAAACAGAACACTCTATCAGTCCACAGAAGTTTCTCCACCGGTCCATTTTACTGATTTGACATGAAATAAAAGCTCCTGTTGCTTTAAACACTGAAGAACTGAGTCTTTAGGCTGAAAGCAGCACAACCCTGAGAGCCACATATAGCTCTAAGCTGCTATGCTTTAAATATTTTTCTATCTTGGTCTCATAGGTTGGAGGTTAAGCAGGTTCAAGCTAATCTTGCTTTGTGACCCAGCGTCACACACATGGGCAGTGAGGAGCAGCCCTCTTCTCAGGCATGCTCCCGTGAAGGCTGTAGTGAAGCCCATCCACACTAGATGGCCCCAGGAGAACACAGAACTCCTTGGGAAGCATAACTGAAACCTGCTATTTTGGATTAAAAAAGATCAATACATTTGGTTACTCAAAATCCCTCCTCAGAATAGCTTAGTTTTTCAAGATGACTGAAAAGTAGCTGGCACATGTCTAATGAGGGAAGGCAGAGAATAGCACTGAAATTTGTATTTATACAAAAGAGACTGACTTCCAAGATACTCCAGTCAGAGAAATGGACATGGCCACAGCCATGTTGCTATTTTCACTACCAGCGTGCGAGAACTGAACTACTGTGGGGAGGTGGAGTCGTTTCAGAGGAAAATGGTGCCATGATTATATTTCCATGCTGTAACATCCTAGTCTGGGGAGCAGGCTCGGTGCTCACCAAGAGCAGAACACATCCTGCACAGCACTGCAGGCAGGGCTGGGGGGAGGATGACCTGTGCAATGGGGCACTATGTCAAATTTCAGCTTTGAGGTCTGCCCCTTACCATGCCTTTCTGCCCTGATAAAAGATAGGAGATAGAGAAAGACCCTGTGAAATTAAAAAAATAATTAAATAAATGGCCTGGTTAATTGCTTGCAAAGGCTTGGCAAAAGAAGTGGCTTTGGCTCCATCTTCATGTTCCCAACCAAATATATGTTTGTCAGAATCCCCTCAGTTGGAGAAGCAATGCCAAGAGTGGTCCTGGGGGTGGCTTTTAGTACTTGGACACAGACTAAGAGCCTCACTACATGTCTTCCTTGGGGTTGGGTCCCCAGCAGGATTTATTTCTGCGTCAAGGAAGATTACAGCTGATAGGATTTGCTTCTTGGAGGCTGTTGGCGTGTTTGGTGCAAACCCCTGTGCAGTGCTTTCTTAAAGGAGAATATGGACCCTGTCTGTCATACTTTTCTTTTTCTTCTGGCCTTCCACAAGATAAACCCATCTGTTTCATCTTGCATCACAGGATGCTCTTGTTCTCAGGACAGCTTTGGAAGGTAAGAAAATTGTTACTCCTGTTGTAGTGAAGTGGCTCAGACAGCCCCAGTAGGAACTTGCCGATGATGTGAGCACCAAAACCAAGCAGACTGATGCAAGGTGTGCCACCTCTAATACTTNATATATTTATTTATTAAATAAATAAATAAATACATTTAATTGCATTCTTTATGGTAAAAATGGTGTAAACCCTGGGGATGGATGGATGGATGGCTCATGCATACGCTATATACAATACCTTATAATTATTTAAGTGCTTGTAGACCTGCATAAGGAGTTGGTTTCTTGGCCTCAAATGTGGTGTGTGGCCTGGAAAATCTTTTGGTTTCCTCCCTAGGAGTTTGCTCTGTATGTCTGCACCGCTGAGGCAGATCCCTGCAAACATCCCTCAGGACATCCGGAAAATTAGAATAGAAAATTCCCACCTAACAGAATTGCCTCGCGGGTCTTTTGAGAACGTTAGTGCCTTGGAGTACCTATGGCTCAATTTTAACAACATCACAGTGATGCACATCAAGAGCCTGGAATACCTGCCAGCTCTGAAGGAGCTGCGCTTGCAAGGTAACAAATTAAGTTCGGTGCCATGGACAGCATTTCAAGACACCCCGACTCTGAAAATCCTAGATCTGAAGCACAACCGGTTGGATGTCCTTCCAGAACACGCACTCCGCTATCTGCCCAACCTGACCTATTTAGATCTATCCTCAAATCAGCTTACCATCATATCCAGGGATGTCTTCTACAACTGGCCTGTCTACCAGAGAAGCCAGAGGATGGACGGGCTGCTAGAAGCTATTTCCAATGCTGTCTTGGCCCTCCAGGACAACCCCTGGATTTGCGACTGTCGCCTACGGGGATTTGTCCAGTTTATCAAGTCTGTGGGCCCACCTATTATTCTGATGAATTCCTATTTAACTTGCTCAGGCCCAAAATTCAGGATGGGGAAGTTTTTTCATGAAGTAGAGCTTAACAGCTGCACGAAGCCCCTGACCTCAGCCCTTGACACCAACCTGACAGTCCCAGCAGGGTTAAACATCACCCTGACCTGCTTTGTGCAAGCCAGCCCTTCCCCAGCTGTCTGGTGGACCTATGCACTCAAACTTTTAAGAGCCTTTAATGGTAAGCAAAGNTGAATTGTGCTGTCTTGAGCATAGAATGAGATTTCTCTTATTTCCCTCAGATATGTAGTTACATACATACCCACTTTTATGATATTAATTTATATATAATAAATAAATATACAAATATGTATTTATTATATATAAATTATATATAAATATAAATATATTTATATATAAATA
>VWYI01025731.1:112094-220644 GCA_013399455.1 Anthoscopus minutus | reverse complement strand
GGGGGGGGGGTCCCTGAGGTAGATCCAGTGAAAAAAGTGCTCTGCTCTCAGTGCCCTTTTACTGTCACATAATAGGAAAAAAAAACCTGTCAGCTGCCCTGCCAGTCCCCTCCCATTGACTATTGCTTAGTTCACTCAAAAATACTGATAAGAAAAACCTGAGTATTTTATGGAAACCTCCTTTTGCACACACCAGTCCCTGCAACAAGCCTGGGAGGTGATGAAATATATTCCTTGACACCTTCTGCTAGAGTGTACACCACCACATGATCTTTTCAGACACTTCCCTGACCAACATATGCAATTTTTCAGCACTTGCCCTGTCTTCCTCTTATCATTTGCCTCTAAGTTTTATCTAGTCTTCCCTGTGGTTTTATTCATGCCCTTCTGCTGGGCTTCTACTCTTTTGGGGCACAGTGCCAGAAGGAGGCAGTGCAGAGTGAGCATTGCTATTGAACTTCTGTGCTCATATCTTCCCCCTGATGGTCTGAGGGAAGGCTGAGGTGCCCCTCCCATCCCTCCTCAGCAGGCAAGTCCAGTGCAGAAGCAAAGCGCAGCATCATGTCAATGTGCTCTGGCAAAACCCAGTGTAAGCTGCAGGAAAACTCTCCAAGCCTGCCTGCTTACCTTTTGGTTATGAAGGTACTCAGGCCATGAGCACATCGCTCTGCCAGCTGTTGCAAAACACACTGTGCTCTAGGGATAGGACAGTGTCACCGCTGAGACCTGCAACTTGACTCAATGCTGCTGCCACAGCCTGGCCAACATCTTCAAAAATGTTGGTCTGGGATTTGAAGTGATGGATTTTCAGACATCTCAAACCCACCTGCTAGACCAGGTCAGAAGAAGCGTCCACGGCCTTGGCTGCAGAGCATCTTGTTTGAAAACCCAAGCTCTGGGTAGAGACCTCCAAACCAGGGGCAACCTGAGTCCCTGTTCAGCTAGGGAGACTGTGGTTGGTGCACTTAGCACCGTGGTCAGACTCAGCTGCAGGGGGGGCCCATGGGACATGGCTGAAGGAGCTGCAGTCGTGACTGCACACGGAGGCAGCACTTCTGCGGGTGGGGTGGCTCTGTAGCACATAGTACTTGCAGAAGGTGAGGGGTGGCTATCACAGCAGAAAGCTGCTCTGGTTCACAGGGTGCTGACAGACACAGGGAAGAGACAGCACATAAAAACATCCATGCCCAGCCACAGTCTGCAGTCTCTGGGGGCTGCTGACAGCACCTAGATGTGGGGCTCCCTGAAAGTTGCGTTCCTCTTCTCAAACCTCATTTTGAGCTCTGACACGAGGGCATTGTGGGTGCTGCCGTGACCTTTCTTCTTTGGAGGCTTGATTATGTGCTTAGGAGTGAGGGAGCCGGACACGGTTGGCACCTGCCACCCTGGGGCATTGCCCTGGGGAGCCAAGGTGGGGGCTGGTGGGGGCAGGGGGGCTGCTGGTGGCATGGGGACAACCTGGACGTTGTTGTTGCTGTTCTCATTGTGCAGGCTCTTGACGTCCTCCTCAACGACAAATTTCTCCGCAGCATTGCTGGGCCTCTTGAACTTCAGCCACTCCATCCTGACTGACCGGGATGGCGGCATCTGTCTCTTTTTTATGATCCTTCTCACCGGCATGACTTTGTTGGACCGCTTGTTGCGCCAGAACATGGCAGTAGAGATCACGATAGTTATCAGCACCATTATGCCCATGACACCAGCTAGCACTCCTAAGGCTTTCATGGGGTTATCTTTAGTTTGCATCAAAAAGGCGGCCATAGGCCCTTTGTGAAGAGTCTGTAAAGGAGTACAAAGAAAACACATGACTTACTCTAGGGGACAGACAGTGACCCAGAAATTTCATTTGTCCAAAATATGTTTCAAGTAGAACTGATTGATGTGAGATGTCTCTTAAAATATGAGAGTCACACGGCCAGTCCAGTCCAAGGGTGGAGAATTTAGATGGGGCCAGAGACTGGGTACACATTATAGTACTGTGAGGTAGATGACTTGAACATGAAAGCTTACAGAAGTATTGCCACCAAACTAGGGCAGATTCCTGCATGTCACCATGGTGTTTAACTTGCAAGAGTGGAGCAAGAAAATAATTGGCTCAATTGCTGAGCACGGCATTGAAAAGGATTAGGAGAAAACTTCTGCTTATAAAATGTCAGTGTACAAATGAATAGCTAGCAGATATGTGCTGCATTCTGTTTTCAAGTACTCTTTTACAGACATAACAAAACTCTTTGAGGTAGGGGAGATAAGTGGAGCTAAAGAGCTTTGTTTATAGAAAGAAAAGAAATCGGCAATAACATAAGCTACATATGGCATATTAAGGACAAATGAATGGCCAGTTCACTTTCCAGCTTAGCACACTGTGCGTCTTGGAGGTCCCCGTATAATTTTGCGGATTTTGCCCTGCGGGTGGAGCTTGGATCTTTTCACACTTTTCCAGTACATGATGGTGGAGATCACCATTGTAACAGAAATGGTGGAAAGGACGCCACTCATGCATATTCCATATATTGTCCATGGACGCTTCTTGAGGCCTAAAATATAGGATTTTACCCTGGACTTGATCTGGAAAGATCAAAAATAAGAGAAATGGTCAACCCTCACATGGTTATATTTGAAAGAGGCCAGTATCTATTATAAGTACAGCTGGGGAACTAGGTTGAAATGTGTACAGGATAGAGAGCCTATAAAATAAAGGGAGCTAAGTGTTGAACTAGGCACAGGAGAGGAGGCAGTTGTAATGATGTTGAACTGAATCTAGAAACAGTAAAAAAAGTTAGGAAGCACATATAAACACTGGGCTGATAGGGGAATAAAGGCTAGAGGCATGGCACATGGATCACCCTTATTCACCCTTATCTCTCTTATTCAGGGCATGGTAGCCCATTCTTGGACTGCATTTCCAAGAGAAGTTCATTGCGAGTATAGGTGGTATCTGAACAGACAGTAGTGCTATGCAAGGCCAGGAGATCCTTCAGAAATGGCACATTCACATGCAGGTTTGTTTACTGAGAGAGGGTCATAAAGTGATGTGTGGCTGCAGAAAGACAGGGCTGCCCACTGTGCCCCAGTCCCATCTTTGACTGCATGGGGATATCCTCACCCAAAATTTACATGTCTAGTAACAGGTGATCTGCGTTTTAGTAAGAGGTCTAAGCTCACAGATTTTGTCAATGGGAAGAAAAGGACATCTCTGGAGTAGTAGTCACCATACGCTAGAACAGGTATCAAAGACAGTCTGTATAAGGAGAACCTTGTGAGTAGCTTGAACTTTAACCTCTCACTTGTAGATCAGATGGATTTCCCTGTATGACTTTAATCTAGGATGCTCATCTCTTTTCCTTCCCCAGTCAAGGGGGGAAGATGTCTAAGAGTATTCCAGAGTGTGCTTCAGAGTACCTCTTGTTATTAATGTCACATCCATAAACTGGGGTATGTAAATTAACTAATAAACACCTCCTGGTCTTAATTTCTGTGTTTTCACAACCTATCTCAAACACATTATCAAGCCCACTCTTCTATTCTGAATGTGTCCCATTGAAAGGGGCAAAGAAATTCTGTGCAACTCACAGACCACGTCACTGGGCAAGTAGGGAAAAATTGTCATCATTTTCCTATGCAGAGAGTTCTTCCAGTGTTTAATTAGGAGTGGACCTGAACTAGAAACCAAAAGCAAAGCACCCCGTGACTTTGGTGGAGCTTAGATTCACATCAGCTTTGCTGTTCTGCATGACATGGATTTTTTGTACCTAAATCCCATCAGATAATAAAAATTATACCCTAGCTTACTTAACTTTATGTGAAAGTCAGGCAAATTAAGTGTCAGATAAACCCTGCTAAGTAGTACATGACCTGAGTCCACCTGTTACGAGTTTTGTCAAGATCTATTTTGTAGGAAGGCACTGATGGCTGAAGAGTATTTGACTAGGTATTTGAAAACCTTGAATAAAAGAGATTAGACAGAAGTACATGTTGCCCATCCACTACAGCTGCAGGGATAAGAACAGATAAAAATTCTATGGAGATTTTTGGCTTGTGACTTTGTTCAATGCCCTGGTCTCAGCAAGTCTGGTGTCTGTTCGGAACTTCCAATGATGAAGAGATGATTAATACCAAAACTAAACCCATTAACAGCTAGCTGGTTTAGCCTCTCTTCTAGTTACTTGATCTCTACTATACTAAGCTTTGTCTGGAATTAGCCTTGGATGACTACTGTACTGCATAAAGACATCAGGCATTTTGTAAGCACACACTGCGAGAGTTTCTGTTTGTTGTGGCCATGACAATGGCAGGATAAATATAAGGAATAACTTGCAATACAAGCCAGGAATGTCATAATCTTAGGCTGCAGAGAGACTTATGGGAAGTATGCATTTAAAACATCTTGAAGTCCTTGTGTTAATTACCAGCAGTACCATGTAGCCAGGTCAGCAAATGGTGCCACTTTGCAATTGTGGAAGCTGTTTGTTTTTTCCTAAAAGGCATGCTGCTTTTTGAAGGGTACTGGTTTTCCTGGTATAAATAAAATAAAAGTAGATTCATGATGAAAGGCAAGCTGTCATATCTCTGTGGGCCAGGACCTGGAAGTTCTCTTTCTTAACAGCCATCAAAGGAATTAAAATACCAGTGCTCACAGAAAATGCTCTGCTGGTTTTCTTGCTGTGGCAGCTTTTCAAGAGCCTTTCCTAATGCATGTGTTGCAGTGAGCAGAGCACATGGGCCAAGTATTCAGAAGCTGGACCCAAAAGGAATGTGGCTGAGCTGTTAAACTACAAGGGCAGCCAAGGCGCACCAGCTATATTTAGGAGTCTAAGTAAGTAGGCAAACCTGTTAAGAGCCCAAGCTATTACAGATTATTTGTAGATGAGGCACTTAAGGGACATGGTTTGTGATGGACTTGGCCATGCTGGATTAAGACTTGGACTCGATCTTAAATGCTTGGTTCAGTGATTGTGTTACAGACAACTTGGGCTGTGTTGACTTAAACAAGTGGGTCTGTACAATTTATACAATGAAACAGCTGGTTCTGTGGAGCCCAATTCCACACATTCAATGTTTCTGGGGTGTTCTTCTAGCCTGGTTGCAGGGTGGGACTGCCTGTTGTGTGCCCAGGCACACTAGCTGTGCTCCCCAAACACATTTTCCTCTGAAAGAAGTCCACCTTGTGTGGTTGGAGCTATGTGAGACACAGGCCCAGTATGTGGGGATGATCAGGAGATTTGCTTCAGAAGTGATTCCTGAGCCGAGGTAGAACACCAGCTGCCTGTGCAATGCTTATCCCAAAGCTTAGTGCTATTACTGTGTTTGCATC
This sequence comes from Anthoscopus minutus, assembly GCA_013399455.1. Taxonomy (NCBI): domain Eukaryota; kingdom Metazoa; phylum Chordata; class Aves; order Passeriformes; family Paridae; genus Anthoscopus; species Anthoscopus minutus. The sequence continues at coordinate 215,333 of VWYI01025731.1, read as the reverse complement.
ACTTTGCAATACAAACACCAGCATGCGGCAAGACTTCTCAAATCAAACCAATATTTTTTTCAAGTCTATGAAACTGTGGAAAGAAGTTGCTAACTGCTCTGCAAATGTGGCAAGGGCTGTGCAGTGCCATCAACCACAGTTCCCATGGCTGCAGTTAGTATGAGAGAAAAGAAGATCCCCAATCTTACTTCAAAAATTTTTGTTGAGCCTTTCAGTTAGGAGAACCTAAATTGAGACTCGCCACCTATATTTAGAAGTCTAAATGAGTGGCCAAAGCTGTTAAGAATTACAGATTATGCTGTCTAAATAAGGATTTAAGCCTCAGTCTGTGAAGAGGTGTAAATAAACGCCCCCTCTATATTTGCAGAACCTCAGTGGAGTCATCGAGCAGCCAAGGGGTGCCCCCATCAGGCCAACCTTCAGAAACAGGAGTAGGAATCAGCCTCTGAAACTATCAGGCAGCAGGAATAGATTACTGAAACATATGGATGGAAAAAGACTGGCTTTTCCATTATATGTTTTTTTATTCTGTGAAAGGATATTTTTTATTTATTGTGAATGGATAGTATATTAACAGATGCCATTCAATACCAATTTCCATAAAATCAGACTCAGTTAAAATTAACAGGCATTTGGATTCTTTTAGCACTGTATTATTACAAGAGAAGAAGATCCTTTTGATGTGCAGTACTGCTGAACTTAGCCACGAGCCATCCATCTCAAAGGGTACAGACTTCTGGTAATTGCAATGGTAAACGTTAATCAGAAAATATGCCTGTTTAATTACTTACTGTGATTAACACTGCAGGAAACCTCTAGAGGATGCATTCAAAATATCCTCCTTATCCAAAATCAGTAAATGCCCACCAAACAGTGAAATAAGAGCCTTTGTACAGCTGGAGCACAGAGGGATGAAATACACATTTGTAACAGCCTCAGAGAAAGAGAGTATGTGTGTGTACGCAATATGCCTACACCAAGGGATTGTTTTTTCACAAAGTGTTAGCAGTGACTGTGCTGGCCCTGCAACACAGGGAGAGACCAAGGGTTTTGGACACTGGCACTGCATCTCTCATACATGCAAACTGAAATCTGTTTCTGTAAAAAAGATGGGATACTATGGGATAAAAAACCCCCAACCCAGCTGACCCAAATCATTGCAAGCAATGGAAAAAGAAATAGACACATATACAAAAGGTTATGGAGGATGGGACACTAGGCTAGTAGCCCAGATCCTGCTGAAGAAAGATGCCGTTGCTATCTCAGACTCTCTACTGGGACTTGGCATCAAGAAGAGCACGGGAAGAAGGAAAATAACTGCGTGTGCAAGGAAATCCATGTATTCACATGGTCTCTGCTTCCCCTTTAGACTTTATGAGGAGGGCTCTCCCTCACTTTGTGCCAAATATGTACCCCTGGAGGGGCAGAAAAGGAAGCAGACAGGGGACTTCATACAAGGCACCATGTTTCATCAGGTACTGCTATTGCTTCAAGCAGCAGAAGGAAATTCAGGAAACTTGTTATGCCGAAATATCAGCAATTTTTGTTTTCCTTCCATCTACTTTTGGTTCCCTTCCTTCATCAACGTGTTCAGGGACACGTTGTCCCCCAGCATGGGACACACAGCCACGAGCCTCGCAAGCTGCCAGAGAGGTTTCCTGCTCGCCCGGGAGGGAGGGACATGCCTGAGGACAGTGCCTGAGGACAGTGCCTGGGTCCCGGGTCCGCCCCGTGCCGTGCGCGCCCTAAACGTGCAGCCAATGAGAAGCCTGGAAGCAGGGCAGGGAGGGGAAGTACTCCCACTCTTGGCTGTGGGCGGCAGTTCTTGTTTGTTGTATAAAACCCACCAAAACTTCATCTCCTTGAGAAATCCAAGTGTTAAGCAGTGCATTTCCTTTGTAAGAACAGCTACATCTTTAGACTTAGCACAGACATCCCGCAGCAGAGTCCCCCAGCTCCACATGGCAGAGCCTTGCAGCAGCAAGCTCGGCCCATGCCCGCAGGGCTGGTAGGAAGCAGCCCCGTGCCAGGCACTGTCCTTGTGGGGCGCACCCAAGTGCCCTGGCAGTCCAGCAGACTGAAGTGTGTACAAAAACTATCATATGAATATGCCTCATAAGGAGTTTCAGTGGAACAAGAGGAGCTGGAGAAAACAGATTATAACAGACCTAAGAGGGGTGGGAGCATTGTGACCAAAGAGAAGGCCAGCTGCTGCCTGTAGGATGAGATTTGCATCTTTGCCCAGTTTATGTGTGTGGTCCAGAGACTGTCAGGCTAATGATGTGTTTCTCATCTACTTTAAAGCCCATTTTCTCCCTGCTTGGTACCTAGTTAAAGGCATGGCAAGGCAGTTAGTTACAATAAATAAGAATTGTGCAAGCATCCGCTGCACACCATAAATCGCTGCTTGTTCTTCAGCTGACATAAAAGCTGGACTAAGGAAAATTTCAACCTATATATGCAAGACTCTTTTAGAATATTCTTGTTTCATCTGCTAATAATACTACAATTATTAAATTCCCATCTAACTTCTATGTACTTTAAAGCACTCCTGTGAAGTTTTTCCTCGCTTTTCCTATGTCACTTAGGTTGATTTATCTGATTTATTTCACTCTGACTCCATCTGCTTTCCACTGACTTTTTGTAAGGAAAAAAGTTATTTTTTTTTCTTCTTCTGGATGAAAAAAAAAGAAATTTAGCAGTTGGAGTTTACCTTTACTCTCAGAAGTCTATGGACCTTAAACTCATCTCCCAATTACATTATGCTCCTACTTTTGTACCTTTGCAGTATTTCTGATGAAAATATCTTTCACATTTGTGGAAGAATTCTACAAGAATCCAACTTAACTATAAGGCCATAGAAACACTAAAAAACAGAGCTGGCAAGAAAGTCTCAGAAATGGAGCAAGTAATGTCTACCCTTTGGTGCCTTTCAGGGATGATCTCCCACAAGGATTTTCTAAAACATTTGCTTACCTCTTCTGTGATATCAATCTTCAGAACAGCTGTGGTACTGAAGGATGGGGAGCCTCGGTCTTTGGCCTGGACCACCAATGACCATATGCAGTCTTTATTGTTTGTGATGTTGTGGATGATGTCCAGAGATCGGATATAGGATTTCAGCTTGATTTCCCCAGTGCTTTGGTCTATGTCAAACACATTGGCTGGATCTGCTTGCATGATGGAATAATCCACAATGTTGTTGGGTTCTTCTGCATCTTGGTCTATAGCCTGGTAAGGGAAGTGTGAAAAACAAAGGTGTTATTGTTTGTATCTTTGCTTGAGGACAAAAAGCTTCTGAGCATTCACTTCTGATAGTATCTATGCCATGACCAGGCTGCTTGCATTTCATCTTGGAAGTTGGGCTACATTTTCTAGTGAAAACCAGCAGTACTAGGCTTCCTTCTTTATAAGTGATTCTATTTGAGATGAAATAAAATCAGAGGAAAAACTGAACTGTAACCTATCTATAGAATGCAAATGGTCCTCAGCTGGGAGCTTCTCACATGGTGTGGGGGACAAATGTGAAGTGATAAAGAACAACAGGATTAGCTCCATGCCATAAACTATAGCTTGCCTTAATTTTTGTGCTGTGGTATTTATTCTACTAACATTAGGTGTTGTGTGATCAAGCTTCATGATATGCATTTAAATGTGTGTAACATAGGATGTTCTGTGCCTTTGCCTGGGAATTGTATTGCATTTTTTCACCTTCTGTTCCACGCTGGATTATTGAATATGGTTCTTCAGAATGAAGGGAACTAAGTTGTGTGGTTGAACACAAAGGGGTGTCAGGAAGGTTAAGTGTTCAAAACCGTGTGCTTTCATTCACTTATCTTATTTGGGCTTCTTGTGATTACTGTATAATCCAGGGTCGTCCACCAGCTGATTGTTCAAATACTGTACTTTATATTCTGCCTATAGAATTTATTTCTCCTTCTCAGCAGTCAGTAAATACTATAATTCACACTTTAATCCATTTGTTACATCCAAATGGATGTGCAGAATAAAGCTGCAGGAAAAGGCAACTTTCAGACATTCATCATGACCCCTGAGAATAAACAGCAGAGCCAGGGCTTTTCCAAAGTGCTCTTCTTTGTGACACATGGTGCCATCTCTCACCTCTATCTTCACTGGTGACCCAATGATCATTGTCTTTTCCTGGATGTTTTCATTGAACTCTGGCGAGTGGTCATTGACATCTAGCACGGTGATAAACACTTCAGCCAAGCTGTATTTCCCATCTGTGTCCTCTGCTTTCACATAGAAATTATACTTTGAGTTCACTTCAGCATCTAGTACAGCCCAGGGCTGGGTGTAAATTATACCTGTTGATGGGTGAATTAGGAACCTGGAAAAGAAACAAGTTTGGTCCCTTAATGTGTGTATAGAGCCTGCCTTTCCTTTGGCTGTGAAGACTGAAATGCTGTGCCCAGACACTGGTACTCTTCATCTAATTCCTCTCTATGTGATTTTTCCATATCCTTCACTGCCTAGTTTTTGTCTAATTCCTTAAGGTTTGAAAACCGGAGAACTATCAGTGTCTCATAGTTTTCTCTCTCTTGGGCCATTTTAGCTGCATTTTCTATTAAAAGTCTTTGTCCTCAGTAAATGCTCAGTGTGATGGCCTTCTCCAAGTGATTTCCTTGGATTAAAAGAAAAAACATAAAACCGATTTTTACTTTTTTTTTCAGTTTAAAAGTACAGTGTAATAGATTATGTCCTGCTTAAATTAAGATTGATTTAAATCACCTAAAAAGCTAAAAGAAGTGTGATGCATATCATATTTAAGCTCTTCACTTCTCAGAATGGGTAGGAAAAAAATCTGCTCTTAAATCTCTTAAACTACAGGGCAAATTATCTTCTCCAAAAATAATAATTTTTCCATAGACTGGCACTGGGATGGAGTGGGTGTTCAGATCTGTCTGTTGCAACTTCAGTTTTACACATTTGTAATTACAGAGACACTGTCAAAAGTGTCAGCCCAATGTTTGGATTTATGGAGAAGATACCAACACAATGTCTTTTTAAAATGGACTGCCAGTGTAGGCTCCAAGCAGTGGAGCTTTTTAACAGACAAAAGTTTTTATATATCCTTTGATCAATGTACAGGGTAGCAAAATATTTTCTGTATTCCAACTGTGAATGGAATTGAGAGAGATTATAAAAGAATCCAGAATCTTCAATTGTTAGATACAAATACAAGTTTTGATGAAATCCAAGATCTGGAGGTGAGAATAGCTGTGTAGGGGACAGTGCCTGTGCTGTCTCCTCAGCACCCAGCCCAGCCTAACCATGCGGACAGCACTCTAGTCATTCCCATTTTAGTGGAAGATTAGAAGTGCTCCCATTGGCAGCTTGGATTACCAAAGTAGGATTACCATCAGATTGGTTTCATCTTCAACAGTTAACACTATTTCTCTTACTCCACTACAACTTGTCTTTCTGCCCACACAACTGCACACCCACTGATGTAATATCCAAGGCAGAAGCATCGTGCCTCTAGTTGAAATTCTCCTATCTGCGTCAAACTGTGTGTTCAGCAGATCTAGAGGTGCCAGGGCTAGAAAATCAATCCAGCTTTGCAGAGCTATGCCATTCTGGCACGAGGAAAACAAACAAAAATACTTAAGCAGGAAAAGAAAAGTTCACATCATAATTTCTTCATTCAACAGCATAAGAACAGTGAGTCTGAGCAACCCCATAATGCCAATCAGAATAAAGTTGCACTTACATTTCTTTCCCCCTAAATCCTTTGTCAACAACCTTCTCAAGCTTCTTTGCACCAGCTGCTACATTCTAAACCTAAGAGGTCTGCCTGTATGACATGACCTTTTCTTGCTTCTCTCTGTGCAGTTAGCAGCTAGTTTAAAGATTTAGTGGGGAGCTCAAAATAATCCATCGTGGAGATGTTCCCGTATGTGCATCCTTCTGGCTACAGAGAAGGTTCACCTTTAACATCTTGGATCTTGGACTTTGATTGTGCCTTCTAAACGGCTTTCACCTTAACAAGAAGAGTTCAGCTTTAGCTCCAGGTGGATAATGTACAGAGGAAAAAAGATACTTGAGATGAGTGCTGGAAAAGCCCATTCATTTCCAGCATTCTTCCCTGCAGCCTGGCTCTGCAGCTCCAGGTTCCAGCAGGAATATCTGTGACAGCCATGTTACTGATCTGAGCCATGTTTGGGAGCTGGGACGGACATAGTGTGAAGAAACCAGTGCTTCAAAATGTTCTACCCTCAGCACTGTCTCCAAACACAGGGAGAGGGAGGGAGCCATTATTACTAAATCAAGTAAGTATCAGGTTCTCTTTTTCCTGATGCAGGAATATTACATTTAAATATATGAAAGGTTTTTAACACCCAATGCAGTTGACCTCCAAAGCTGAAGTTTATATCCTTGAATATCTTGTCTTCCTTGATTTATTTTTACAAAAGCTATTTGTAAAGCCATCTGGAAAGAGAAGGGGGAAAAACCCAAGAGATTCCTTTTCTGTATAACTGACTTTTGACTAGGCTAGATCAAAACCTCTTTTTCTCTCACAAGTGTTTTTCAAATGGTGATTGAACAAATCCTGTGTATTGATACTTCAGCTGCCTTATATCTCTTTGGGGGTTTGTGGGTAGAATTCCTTGGGTTCATGAAGCAGATGTTTAATGACCACAGCAGCTTTACTGTTGTTGTGTTCACAGAAATCGCAAAGAACATGGCGTAAATGTCCTTGGAAAGGAGCAGATCAAGAATGAGCCTGCTAGCTTTCTTTTAAAATTCTTTTAGAACTCTGCTTGGAGTTTATGTAGTTTTATTTATTTACTTGTTACTTACAGATCTGCTCCTGTTCCATAGATAGAGTACTTGATTTCTCCCCAAAGCCCTGAATCTGGATCTGTAGCCTTAAGAAAAGAAAAAAGAGAGTTTTACTTTACTAAAATGCAAAAAGAAATGTTTAATTTTTCTTTTAAGAGTAGGTCCCAATGCTTTTTGCAATCACATTTTTAGTGGGAAACCTCATGAGAAATTATGCACCTAGAAAGTGCACAACGTAACACCAGGAAATGTCCTTGTCAGTCCCGGGAACTGGGACGGTTTCCCTGGTGCCTGGGGACTCTGGCAGGGAGACTGACGCTAGATGGCCCCATCCATCCACAGTTACCTCATCCTCCTTTGATAAAGATGGAGATAATCTCAACGACATGAACACACTGCCAGCTCTCAAACCTTCCTAATTATCAGTTAAACATTAATGAATATTCCCTAGAAAAAATGATTTACTTTATACAGAATATTTTTAAGCTTCTGCTTGTTTAATTGATTCAAAGTAATGAATAACAAATGTTTTGATCTATACATTGTATTTCAGCTTTGTTTGTATTTTAATCACTCTTGTGCCTGTGTGACTTTTAATAATGCAAATACTACACCAGATGATATCTTTGTTTTATACTCTTGTTTGCTTCCTTTCTTAGCTCAGGCTTAGGAAAGCTATTGATTCGGTAGCAACTTTTCCATAAGCTCCTGCTTCTCTGATAGCTTTGAAGAGGCTGTATCTGGCCATCATGGTGTATCTGGCATGGTGGCACTGGTTGATTCATTCATCTTCCTGTTTAAATATTTGAGAACTGGAACAATGTCTTTGATTCCTGCATGAATAACATAACACACCTGCAGGCCTACTGATAGATGTTGTTTTGTTCTTTGGCATGAGCTTGTCAGATTCTCTCACCCCATAATTTTGACCACAACCTAGTTTAGTATTGTCTAAATTTACTTAAAACATTTGCATACCTAGGACTTCTTCCAGAATTGCCAATCTGAGTACCTGAAACATCTTAATTTTTCACATATAGTTGAGAATCTGGGTCAAGTACTGAGTTGACAGCACATGACTAAATTTTACATGGGCTCCTCAGCTACACATTCCTGTGCACTTTGGCTAAGAAGTTTTGTTTTCTACAAACGTTTTTTAAATCTCTTTTTTTTTGCTGTCCATGTCCTAGAATTTTTTTATTCCTATTACCTCAAAGATAGTAATGTTTAAGAGTCTCTAATAGCTTTCCTAGTAGTCTCATGCAATAACCTTTTCTCTGTTGTTTATGTTTCATTTCTTTGAGTCTTCCATCACTAAAATTTGCCTTCAGCACTTAATTATTCTGATTATTTAATTGTCTTTCTTACTTGTTGCCAGCTTGTGCTGGAGATCTCTAACAACCTGTCTCCACTACCCTTACCTGTGTGGCCTCTGGAAGGTGACCTGCATCCCCCACCACGGCCCAGATGGCCAGGAGCTTTCTTGGCTTTGTGACATGAGGGCTGTTTCCAGTCTCAGCAGATGCATTAGAGAGAGGCATCTGGAAGTGTTCCTCCAGAACTCAGGGCACATGTAATACCCTTTCTTTCTATGAAAATGCAAGGTACTGGAAAATTTATAGGCATATTTTTCCCACTATGAGAAGATATGTAGGGATATTTTTTTCCCAGTCCTAAGCACTTTAATTTTATATTCTTGCCCTCATTAACTGTTTAATTATGCCTTTAGCAGCCCGGCTCCTCCCAAGAGGAGGAGACTAATACCTACTAAGCAGTCATCTTGTTTTCTTTTTACTCATACTTAAGCAAGCAAATCCTGTAAATCTAATTCCACTTAGCCATAACTGAATCTTCCCACTGGACACTGATTTGGCTGAGGCTTTCTTAATACTCAAAGGCCATGTGATTTGCTTAAAAGCAGATGGCCCTTGTGTTAAATAATATTTGTTTAAAAATTTATTTTTTCCCTGAAGTGGTTTTTTTTTCTGCTTGATTCTGGAAAGGAATTGGAGTTTGGTCCAGAAGTCAAATGGTAAGATTTGCTACTTGCCCTGTCCACTATTTTTAAGGTACTTGAACCGTCTCCACAGACACCCAGAAAAGAGATAGTTTCTTAAGAGGTGAATGAAACTTACTGTAACAGCAACTACATTTGAGCCGCCTGGGGAGTTTTCAGGGATCCTGGCAATGTAGTAGTCAGAGGAGAACTTCGGGACATTGTCATTGGTGTCCAGCAAGCGAATCACTATGTCAGCTGTCGAGCTGAATTTCTCCGGTGTGTTCACCTCTATTGCAAGAAGCTAAGAAGAGGAAAACCAGAAATCACTACAAAGCAGCTATTAGTTCTCTTAAAGGAGCTTCCTCCACTGCTCATGGCACATTAGTGCATTTAGCTGGTTGGACCAGAGAGCTCAGAACCAGGGACATGATGATCCAGGTCAGCATGTGGCCTTGGCTTGTTTGTGTGTGCTTGCTTGCGACAGGCAATCAAGCTGTGGGAGAAGCTTTCAAACCTGTGTATTTATATTAGACTTCATGTGACAGATGTGACTACTCATAACTAACCAACACACATCCAAAAGCCATAACAGAAGCCTATGAACAATCACTCCTGGGTAGCTCTTAGAACTTTGGGAAACATAAGCCCTGACTTATTTGGAATAACCACATACATTTAATTGTGATCTTTTGTAGAGCAACCTCTTCATCAGGAAAGAAGTCAGGAACAATAAACTGCACCAAACAGGGTAAAAATATGAGGGAACCTGTTGTTTTGAAGCAGCATTACTCCCACCCCAAATGCTGGATGGTCAGGCATGTACAGTAGAATCCCCTTCCCAAAGATTGTGAGGACTTCTACTACCAACTTCATGGGACTTCTACCCTCATTGCCTCATGCTGATTAGGATTTTGTCAGATAACATAGGGACTTTTGAATTGCCTCACTGTCTCTGAGAACAGAGCTCTCTGACATCACACATTCTTATAACTGCTCATCAGAAAGGACAGGCAATCACTGTCTGAGCAAACTGAGTGTCCCTACTGTATCTTTCTGCTCATTATTGAGCAAAATCTACTGTTTGGCGAGCATCAGTAGGATGCCTGAGCTAGTAGAGCAGCAAGCTCAGGTGGTGTGTGCTTGAGCAAGAAGGAGCAATTGGGTACTGAGAGACACTGAGACCTTCACAGTGTCTGTCCCAGGCATCTGTCCCATGGGTGGCTGCACCACACAGGATCAACACTAGGCCCTGGGCTCTGTGGGGGCTGCGCCCAAATGGCTAACACCAAAAACAGTGGTCTAACATTTGGTTTTCATGCTTGGGCAGAGACATAGTTAACACAAATGAACTGTGATCTAAGAGGCTCAGCTGAAAAGTCTGGCTGCAGGGGTTTAAATTCCTAGGAGAAGTGTCCCAGGAGCTCCCACAAAGAGGCTGAGTGCCTAAGTGAACTCTGGAAGGAGCAGCTGGGCTGTCACAGCCCTGCTCCCCTGGTGCTGTGGCCGTGGGAGCTCATCACTCCTGTGCCGCAGGTCCCTGCAGGGCGGGCAAGTGATGCTCACCAGCAGTGGCGCTGCCACCGCCACCTGCCTGGAGGACACACGCTGTGCTCAAGCCTCTGCTCTGCCAGATTTGGACTCGTTTGTATCACCCCGAGGTGAAAGCAGAGGGTGGGGAGCTGTTCAAGCAGACAGAGAAAGGCTATCTCAGTGTCATCTCCTAGAGCTGTGCCTGCTGTGTGAACATTTAAAATGTTTGGAAATAAAGAGAAGAAATGAATCTCGAAGGATTGCTTGCAATTACTGCAGGACACATCTGCTCTAAAAGGGGAGCCTGCTCACTACATTGCTGTGCTAACTTTTGTGTTTGGGAGTCTCAGGTGGTGTTATAGCAAAAGAAATTTCTAAAGGGACAGCCATGTAGACATCAGCAAAAACCTCCTCATGAGAAATATCAGCTCCTGAAGTTGTACAGAGGTAAAATCTTAGTGTTGATTGTGCACATGGAGCTGTAAGTAAATGATAACACTTGCAGTTAAATAATCTTTGCTGCTGCAATCAGCCCATTTCAGTATACCTTATGAAAGCTCAGTATTTTTACTTTGCTTTCTACACTTATTTTTAATTCCCTCTCCTTTAAGCAGCCATAGTCCTGCTATGTCAATAAGCTGACAACATCTTCCTTCAGGGAGGAGATTTTGTCAGCTTACTTGCCTGCAGTGCCTTATGCAGACCTGTATTTTTTGTTTCATGCAGAGAGAAAAGAAATAGCATAAAGGACTATTACTTCACAGGACTACAACAATAATTAATACTTAAGTGCCAGAAGAGCAAACTGACATGCAATCTTCAAAGTGGTAGGTATATTTTTTAAATAGAGTTTGATTTTGACAACTAAAGATAATTGCAGTCTCACTGGGTCCCAGCCTTTAGATGTGTCTGCAGCATGTCCAGACTCCTGCCAAGGCATGATGTACTCTAAGCTGAAGGAGATACAGGCAGGTGGTTTGCCCCCAAAGCATGGCAGCCCGGAGTAAGGTGGGACAGCAGTACCTGGCCCCTGTGGCAAAGGGACTGGAGAGGTGTGTGAGTTACTGTAGCTACCATACTTTGGGAAACCCATTGAGCTCTTGGACAGCTGAAAATGAAGGAAGTCCTGACTACCAAACACATTTAAGAGCCAGCATTAAATGGAAGATAGGTTTCTCTAGTAGCCTTTGCTTCAGAAGGTTTTTCAGTGCGTCTCCCAGACAAATTAGCTTTAATTAATCTCTGGAATTTTACTCTTCAAGAACAAACTAGAGGAGAGGGATCATTGCTTATAGAAAAAACCCAAAACCCTGAAGATAACCTCTCAAAGCTGTTGTGAGATACACATTAAATAGAAATGCGTAATTCATCCAAAATTCTAACCAGAATGACTACATTGACAACTAAAACTGAGTAAGAAGTGATTTGAACTTTGCAGGAAAATGAAGCCAGCAATAAGGTCTTTATAAACTGTTTGCTGCTATATATCCATATATTGCTATCATATCATTCATCTGCACCTTCTTCATTTGAAAGTTTTTCTCCAGTAGAAATAGTTAAAAAAAATCAAACAGGTGAGTAACTGCTTAGCTATAAAAATATATATCCTTTTTTCCCAGTAATTAATTCTTTGGTGCTCATGGCAATCACATTAACCACTTTGATTTCTATTGGCATTCATGAGTAGACAATGTTCACCTTTACTGGTCTTTCGGTAGTTTAACCTGAATAAATGTGCGCTTGTTATAATTAGTTTCAGTAGCACTTTATGGCCCTTTCAGAATCTTCCACTTTAATACAGTAATGATGCCTTATATTTTTGTAGCATCTATAACCTATAAAGCTCAAAATGACTTAGGAACATTATAGGAAGAGGCCTGAAACATACTGAAGTGAAACTTGCTAAGGACACAAAGCAAAACTATATAGCAAGGGGAGAACAAAACTGTATTTTTGGCTTTTGGACTATGCAAAAAATGCCCCTTTCTGTACACTGCAAAACTAGCATATGGTAATATTCAGCCAGATCATTTGGGCAATTTTTAAAAATGATTACAGGGATTGTCTTTGCAATTCTTTGCAGTCAGAGCTGAAACATCTAGACTCGTGTTCAAAGGCAGCTGACAGAAAACCAGACCACTTAATTGTCTTGTTGGTGAGCCAAAGAATCCATAAGGGAGGATGCTAATGCAAGGTTCCAGCTTTTGGATGAAACTGCTTCTTGCATGGCTGGCTTAGAGCATGGGTGAGCCTCAGGTCAGTCTGCAAATGGCCGTATAGATAGATAGACTCTGACAAAGGCAATGAGCAATTTTGGGGAATTATCTTCCAGTCAGCTGGGGTCTTCAGGCTGCCAACATTCAAAAGCATGATCATGAATCAAATTACTTTAAACTAAGCAGGTAAAGTTCTAGCTGCAGAGAAATTAGGATTTCATCCTATGACTGTATCATTGTGAATGCAGAAATAACACCCTCAAGGTTCAGTCTAGGATGATTGAAGAGCCACCAACATGTACAGTTTCCAGAGGGAGGTAAAAATCAACATTTTGCACTGACTGGATTAAATTGGGCCACAGATGTATCCATTAAACTTTGTGAAGGTGGGGAACCAGAGGCAGAAATGAGTTTCCCTTACATGGAATATCATGTCACTGATATGCATGAGACAGCTTCAGTGGATTAAGAAGCTAAATTACATCAAATACAGAAGCCATCATACTCATAGTATATACACTGAAAAAGAGGACCTGGAAAGCAGAAGTACCTTGAAGGTTAGCACCTTGAAGCTTTCATAGTCAATAGCAGCAGAATTTTCCACTATTATTGTAACCTGAGCCTCATTCAGGACAGTTTGAGGAACCACTCGGAAGATGCCACCAGGTCCAATGAGACGGAGGTTGAATTTAGCATTTGCTCCCTATGAATAAAAGCAGATATGACATTGATTGTTTTCAGTGAATGGCACATATCTTACAGCCTAGACTGCTCTCTTTCTTCAAACTATATAAAATAAGAATGAATCTTACTGCTTAGAGCCCTCTGCTCTCCATCCCCTGGGCAGGAGACCACTAAGAAGCTTATTAGTTGTATAATCCCTCCAGCCCTAGTCACAAGACAGACACAGCTTTTCTTAAAATAGATTGACAAGCTTGGTTGTTCTTTCAGTCATAATGGAAAAACCCTGAAGCAGCCCTGGCTAAGAGAGGAATCTTGTGGCCAGAAGCCTTGGGTTTTGTGCTACACACTGGGAGCTAGACAGAGATTACACCACATACATATAGGCAGGGAAGCCCTGACTCTTCCTGTTTCCTACCAAGGAAAGGCAATGAACTGCTTGAATAAGGACAACACAACCCTCACAAACCCAGTCTCAGAATGGTTTGCATTGGAAGGGATATTTGAGATCACATTTCAACCTCCTTGCCTTGGAGGAGTTTGGTCAAGTTGCTCAGAGCCCCATCCAGCCTGGCCTTGAACACTTCCAATGTCCAGCCTGTGTCCTAATAACTTACATGCTGTGTGAGTTGTTCTTAATGCATTCTACAGGATGAAGATGCAGAATCGCAAAATAAGCAATTTCCAAACAGAAGTGGTACTCCACATTTTGTACTGAATGGATTAAGGTAGCCCAGAGATGCAAATAGCAAACCTTTTGGAAATTGGTGTACTTGAGGGGAGAGAGGAGCTCCAGAACAAAATCTGACACACTTGACAGCTCCAGGTGAAGTAAGAAAGCAAATCTCATTACATAAATAAACCTTATAGCCAGAGAGAACATGGGAAGCAGCAGTATCTAAAAGGTTATCACCACTTGTGTGCAAGTTGGGAGGAGTGAACCAGAGCCATCTGGCCAGGCTAATTCTTTTAAACTCAACTGGAACATGTAAGAGAAAAGATGAGACGGGGATTCTCATATTTCTTCTTTAGAGAGAAGATGTGAAAATGAGCTTAGCCTACCTCACCAAACTCTGGGTTCACCAGTTTCTCAGTGTCATGTTTACACTGTGACAAACAGCCAGATTCACTGCATGCCTGGTGCCACATTGTCCCTGTAGCATGAATCTTGATGAATTTCTAATAATAACTTTCAAATAGGACAACTTTACTTTCAGCTGTATCCCTGGAGAGCTTGTTATGAGCAGTTCTTGAGCAGCCCTAGCTCATGTCAAGAGAAAAATTATTCAGCAGTAGTCCCTTTAAGGGAAACAGAATGACCTTGGATCCAAACTCAGTTGTCTGAGTAGTTTGGTTACACAAACCCACCCGCCAACTACTGAGATGATAACAGGCTCTCTTTTGCTGGATGGTAAAGCCAAACAGACAAAGCCAGAGCTGCTGGACTATGGGAAACAATGCTGACAGGAAGAATGGACAGTCAGACAATACAAACTCGGACAAAGTCATACAAAGTGTGTGGCACATGGGACTATACCTGACTAGAAGGGTGGCATGGGATAGGGAGAGAACTGCCTCCTTCCAGCAGCTGAGTGATTTCTGACACTGATGTCCACTGGACCCGGATCTGTTCTGAGCAAACCAGGCTGCTGCATGTCTCCAAGCAGACAGCCATGGGACACAGGAATGACTGGAGGAACAGCAGCACTGAGCCCTAAGCCCTGTTGAAGAGGTCTAGGAGAGAAATTTCTGTATAATTTTCTTGCAAGTAAGCATGGCATTTCCATCAAACTGTAGGCCTAAACCAGACCTTAACCACAGTTTCCTCCTCCTCCTCACTTGTATCATCCACTCCCCCAAAAGGCAGAGTCTCTAGTAGCTGGACAGACAGACACATGTTTAATTTTCTTCTCTACTGATCATCCTGGATGGAGGGGAAAAGATCACATTCTCTGTCTTAGAAGGAAAGCAACCCATCCCCCTAGAGTGATACCTTACACTGTATCAGGAAGTTTCTTGAGAAATCTATACAGTGTATTTATCAGTATTTTCTGCTTATTTTATAGCCCAACTTGCAGCCTGAATATTTTGTCAGCCTAGATATATATTTGTCTCTAAAGAGAAGAGATGGGTTTTGTTTCTCCCCTTCTGCAGCACCATCCCCTGTGACAATAGCAGGATAGACATAGCACTGCTTTGAAAGCAGTCATTTATCTGCTCGCTGCAGAGCAGCAGGAGGGAGGGGGAAGAAGGCACTGGGTTTGATAAAGTACAATACCATCAAACCAGCACAATACTGAGCACAGTTACAGAAGAGAGCTCTTTCGAATAGTAATACAATTCTCAGATGCATTAAGCTTTTTTCTTGTCACTACCTAACTAGAGGCTAACTCAGATGGATGTCATTCATATAGTATTTAGCTTAGGGGTCCCTATAGCAACCATTGCCACAGTACCTACAGGCATTAGAGGTCAGCTAGACAGCAGGCTGAGATGGATAGAGTCTTCTTTCCTTTTCCTTTTTCTGTTAAGAGTTAGTTTGGCTCGGCATAATTTTTAAGACTACCTAAAAATAAAACTCCCGTGGGAATGACTTACCACCATGCACTGCAGACCCTGACTCTAACATAAGGACCAGAAGAAGATGAAGACAGTAATTGCACCTGAAGTTACTAAAGGGCTTGGAATCTCCAAGAAAATCTTCAAAGGGAATATGTTCTCAGACAATACACAGGCAATAACAGAATACAACCAGCAGTTAGGGAGGTTAATAAGGATTGTTCAACTTCAGTTGCCACAAGACTTGGGCTACAGGTGTAGGACCACCCTTCCCTGGCATAACAGTGTATGACAGACTAACTGAACTCTTGGGTCCAGGCCCTCTGTGTACGGGACCCTACAACTACTTTGTCTGTCCTAAGCTTTTAGGGAATGCCGATGAAACAGGTGAGCTTCTAAAATGACATTTCCCCATCTGATAGCTCTTTCTAGTCTTTAGGACAATAGGACAGGAAACCTGAAAGTCCACATAGTTTCCATTTACCTGATCTGAGTCATTGACTGTAATCTTCAGTCCCCTCAAGATTTCACCCTCTGGGGGATGCTCGTACATGGTCAGTTCAAACCTGTTCTGGGGACCATTTTCTCCATAGAACGTTGGTGGATGGTTGTTGAGGTCGACCACCCGTATGGTCACCATGGCAAATGTATGCTCAGAGATGTCACCTTCCTGACTGACTTCTGATGCCTGCAGCAGGCAAGAGGAGAAAAGGAATGATGAAGCTGTTTTCTCCTTCTTCAGATTCATGTTCAGGTATTATTCCACATGTACATAGCACTCCAACTTGTAGGAAGTGCAATTTCCTAGAATTATATTTCTCTAAAGCCTCAGTCCATTTCATACTGAAGTTTATGATGATTAGAAGATTATGGTAATAAACCAGTCCTAGTAGAGCCCCGGTTGATTCCCCCTCTAATTTTGTGATCTTAGTAACTCACTCCAGGTGAAAACAGTTATCTAAAAACAATCTAGTAGAGGTAAGGTAATTGCTTGCCTAAAGTGTTGATAGAATAGAAAAGGAAGACAATGTTTAAATTTGCTGTGCTACCAGACGCAGTACATTGTCTCATTGCTGCAAGGACTGCAGCCTTTAATACTGTAAGAAAAACTACTTGTGACATTTAGGTAAATATTTGAAAAAGTGAATTTTTATTTTGAGATTTAGTCTCTGATTCAGAACTCTGCTGGGATGTTTAGATGAGCTTAATTTAAAGAGGATATAGTTTAGACAGACAGGCAAACCTAGCTGGTATTTTTCTGAGCCACAAGATCAAATCTGTCTGGGTTTCAACAACTGCAATATGCCGCCTAATTCACTGGATTGAACCTGAGGCATTTATTTTGCCAGGACAGAAACTGGCTGGTATTTTTGTCACAACAGCTGTATCTAACATAACATGCCTAACATGCTTTTTTGCTCAAAGGGCTCAAAACCAAAGGCACTTTCTCTGAAGACACTAGTCTGCCAACTGAGGTGCCTGTTACTATGTACGCTGGGTAATATAACACCCTTTTGGTTCCTCTAGCAGCTTTTGCAGCCTGCATGAACCGTGGGTTACCACATACATAATTAGGAGATCAGAAAAGCTTGCAAGGCTTTAACCCATTCTGCCTCAGGGGAGTGGTAGCAGACTGCAGTGAAGCAGAGCATAGAGAGAAAGAAATGGTGCCTGAATTTAACTCAGCCCATGAGGACTCCTTGTTCTCCCAGGTACAGCTCACTGCTTGACCCCAGGAGCAAGCAAGTGCTCTTGGGGATGCTACACACTGGTTCTGGCAATGTGCAATTCCTCAAAGCTGCCTTTAAGTCAATATTGTCCTTACTGCAACAATAATATGCAGTTCCAACCTGCAGAAGAAAACTGATACAGTCTTCACAATTTAATTATCTGTTTTTAAACACTTTTTCTTTAGAATTTGCTTAAAATAACACAGCCTGTGACATGAGCACTGGCTCATCGAGGTGTTAGCTCATCAAGGTGTGAGCACGTATTTGTACATGGCTGATGAATGCCTCAGCAGTGGATGCTGACATGACCCTGTGTGATCTGTTCCAGTCCAGTTACTAATCATAGATTTGACTGTTACCTCTCTCATAACACAGAGGTTTCAAAACATTAATTCCTAGTTTAGCAATAAAATCTGGAAACGCAGATAACAGGTATCTATGGACAGTAGATGGCATTGATTCTCTAGCCTCAGAGATGAAATTTAGACAAGATGATTTCATTTGAAAGAAACAATTTGAGATACTAAATATCCCGACAATAATATCCCAACATCCTAACAGAAGCAATTATTTCTGCTTTATACTATCTGGCACTCTGCTCAAATATAGGAGGTAGTTTCCCAAACAGGTAAAGTCATCCATAAATGGAATAATTTTAGACAATCATGCCAACTCATGCCATTTTAGACCAATAGTTTTTTAAGTGGCCACAGTACCTACCTTAACTTTTAGTTCATACACTTCTTTCTTGAGTTGATTTGGGCTTTTTATCACAGAAATGGCTCCAGTTGTGTTGCTGATTTCAAATGAACCTTCACTTCCTGCAATGAAACCAAGATGCTGTGGTTACATGCCACACTTTCTTTCTTTGAACAAGCATGGGAAAATCAACTATACACTTCATTAAGCACATCTTTGTCCATATGTGTATCCACATCTATCCATAGATCTGAGGCCACTCTTCAAAAGTGCATCATTTCTATGACTGGTCACAGTGAGATGAAAACACAGATGAGGGTCAAAAAGTGCTGCCTCCCCTAGAAATAGCTCAGTGGAGTTCTTCCCTTATGGGAACTCTTCCCATTCTGCTTGGGCTCCCCTCAAGCCTCAGCATCCATGCATGCAAATTTGGTATTAGTTTTTATTATGTTGTCTTCTTTATGTGCTGATTTAGACAAAAATAGACATTTGTCATTGTAATTAGCAAATGCTTAATTAAGTCTCTGAGAAACAAGAACATCTCTTTCACTAATATCAGCCAAGTTGAGAAGTCTGACAATCTGCCTCAAAGAAACACTTTGCCACTTCCCTCAGACAGCATCTCTGAAGAAGCATCTTCTGGTCTTAAACACTGAGCTGTCAAAAAAAGCTTTCAGCCTGTTGCAAGGCTGTCCTGAACTAAAAGAGCTTTTTGGGGTACCTCGGGTAAACCCCAAGGTTTCTGGGCTGAGGCAGATTCTGACAGAGGCAGGACAGGGCTGCAGGCTGGCTTTGCTACTGCTACCCAAATTCCATTGATCTGGAGAGAATACCAGTTCCAGGCAGTAGTTTGTTGAGATTGGTATATTTGCACTGAAGCAAATGCCAGCTTGCAGAGAGGCAGCAGTGTCTCACCAGGATGTCAGGAACCATTTCACATCACAGCCAAGAGCAGGCTGGTGCCCAGGAAGGGCAGCCCTGATGTACTCATGTACAGTATTGGCCACATCCTCTGCTTTATGGCAGTTTACTATTCAAAGGAAGAGAGGAAATCCCTTTAAATGTAGAAGATGAAGCCTTGAGAAATAAAGGATGATGACCTGAAAGCCCAGTAATTTTTCTTTTTCTCAAACTCATTTTCAATGCTGATTTTTAAACCATCTGATAGTATCCTCTTTTGCTAATACCTACAATAACTACTACTTCATTACAGCACTCGAGACACAACATTGAGCAGATATTGACTTACAATACCCAATTATTAAGATGCATTGGCCTGCAAAATATATTCTGACTGAGAAGAAGCTTAAGTCAATAGAGGTTTCAAATCACCATACTTCATGTTATTGTCTAGTTATCCTGGGGAAACTGGTAACCTGGAGTACCTGTAGCAGTATGTGTGTTCCTCCATACAGCCTGTTGAGAAGATTGGAGCATTTCCTATTATTATCCCACATTCCCAGAATAAGAAAACCTTATTAAGAACAAACAATTTCCTATTTGCTGTTAGTGTTTTCTTGTCCTTTGGCATCCCATCCTGCAGTTATTGAAATAATGGCTTGTCAAAAATAATGCCTGTGTCTGAGGTGCAGGGCAGAAACCTGTTGCAATCTTTTCTTCTCTGTTTTTCAACTTTCTATGCACTAAAAGCATATTCCCTTCCCCTCTTTTCCGTTTCACACAACCAAAACCCTTTGTTAATGGGCATGAGAATCAAGCCTGCTCCCCATTAAGTCATATTTTGTTCTACTTATCTGTCATCCCCTTCCATCTTCTTTTCCCACTCTTTCCGAAACACTTACCTTTTTTTATACTAGAGAACCCTTTTTGTCCTTCTCCATTTTCTTTGGAAATCCAGTACCTCTCCTTATTAATCTTATTTCCCTTTGACATTTTCCCTGGTTCTTCTGCCTTCACTTATTCTCCTTACTTAATTTCTTCCTTGTTTAGCATATTTTCATCCCACTTACTTGTTCTTGGTCCTCATTCTACATCTTTCTTTTTACTTTTTCTCATTTTCTATTTTCTTCTGCAACCCTTTTTTCCTCAGTGTTTCTACTTTCTTTTTATCTATTTATTGCCTTACATTAAGAAGGAACCTCAGCATAGGCCTCATCCCACACCAGGACAAAATCTCAGCTGTGAGTATGTCTCTGTCCTGGCTGTTTAGATAACTTAACACAATGAAGCACTTACTCCACAGCTCTGCAACCACACCTCACATTTCTCTTAGGAAGTTTTGGGATCTTTCACACCTGTGAATTGGGGTGCCCTGTTGCTATGGAAGCCCTGTTTTGGAAGGGAGAGAGTAAAAAACCCAAAACCCCCAAAGCTGTAGCCTGGAGTTTAGTTGCTCTAAATTATTGTCTTCACTACCTAATAAATCATCAATTCAGCTAAGTTTCACATTCATGCTATTAAAAGACACGTGACAGACGCTCTCAAAATAGCTGATGGAAAGCATTAATCTTCTGATAACATCTGTTTTCTTCCACTTCAGTGTACAGCCAGTATCTCTTCACTGGTAAATATAATTTCTTCCAAGAAATCAGAGGTTTGACTGTTTAGCCACTTTCATCACTGTATTAATAAAAATATCCCTCCAAATGCCATGTCTGGGTCTCCGAATGAATTATCTCACCTCCCAGATTAAGGGATAGAGATGCTCAGTAGAGGGAATGCATCTCCCTTTATACTTTCTGAAATGACAAGCAGGCTATTGATGCCTAACAAATCAGTAACATTAACAGCTCCAAGTGCTTAGTATCTGTGAAGATACTAAGACTCACTGAATTGAATCTTGGCTATTCTCTGCTAGACAGGGGCCTGAATTTTTCTAAGATTATTCTAAAGTATTTCCTGAGATTTTGTCTCAGGTTTATTAAACTCCAGCATATTCTGTTCTAATTTAATGCCAGATGTAGTTTTGAGTGCCCTTCAAATTTTGCATAAGGCAAGCCTACTCACCATTCACGATGCAGTAATGGATACTGTTAGGCTTTCCTCTGTCTCCATCAAGAGCAACAACAGTAAAGACCTCAGAGCCCTGGGGAGAAATGGGAAGTCAGTCTGTGTGCTGAGATCAGAGCAGTGAAATTGCAACTGCACATTAATAAACTGAACTCCTGTAAGTTTTCCTGCAGTGAAGTCCTGGGGGCAGAGTGGGTACTTGTGCCCACTGCTCTGGGTGTGAAATAGCTGCAGACCCTGTGTGGCCATGGGTATGTCAGCCCTGGGGACTGGCTGGTTGCAGGAATGGTTGGAAGTTGTGGCCAAGGACACCTGCCTGGAGCCACAGATGTGGACAGAGGATGTGGAACAGCCAATCTGAAACCCAAAGTTTAGTTTAGGGCACTACCAAGATTCCTTCTGGCCACTTCTGTGTAGGGTCCTGTGCCCCATGGCCACACAGTGTGCTGAAACACATGCAGCTGCCTGTCATTGGGTCACTTTGGTCCTTCCTAATTAAGTTCAGACAGGCAGTAGAAGCAAACAGAGATCACAGACCAACTTGCCCCACAGAACATCTAGGGTATAAAATTGTGATGAAAATGATGGTGATTTAACTGCCCTTACACCTTCACTGTCTGTCTTTCTGCACAAGTAATGTGGCCGTGGGCCATACGTACAGAATTTGTGTCCTGAGGGCCATTTGCTCATGTGACTGCTCCTATCAGCTCAGAGGGATGATGAGTGTCACATTAAAATGCTCACCCAAGCGCAGTGAGCTGTGCAATTTAGGCCTCTGAACCCAAGTGTTACTGTTTGAGGCTGCAGAACCGGGGAACATTGAAGTAACTGTCAGTGAATCAGAAATGGCAACAAGGAACATTTTCATGACAACCCTTGAGTGAATTTTTCAAACAAGAGCAAGGCTCTGTTAGAGCAACTGGAAATACAGAAGTGTATTTATTATCGTTTATGCTGGAAGCAGCAATAAAATCTGCCTACTGGGCAAAATGCAGTGCAGTCCCTTTGAAGGTGACAGAGTAGTTGTAAATCCTGACAACTCTACCAAGGAGAAAAGAAGCAACTTTACAAAATTAACAACAAATTCACAAACATCACTAAAATCAGTTATTGCCTCTTTCTCTGTGGAGTTCATTCTAATGGCAAAACCCATACTGAGAAGGACTGATTCGTGCTTCCATCATTATATCATAATGGTGTAAGTTATGAGCTCAAGCTGGATGTAATTAACATTTATCGATCCTCATTTCCATAGTAAACACTAACTCCTGTGTGCACCTGATAGTTATTTCAAGATCTATATGTAACTATGCAGAATAAATCAATATACATAATATAATTCACTCTAAACACCTGCAAAGTACATGAGCATTACTTCTCTGCCCTGCTGAAATGTAAAGCCTCTGCAGTGAACTGCAGTATATAGTCATGCATAGGCTGCAGTGTGCATTTCTGGACAGAAAAGTAAGACACAATCTTTCCTGAAACTCAAGGGAAGTTCAGATGAACAGAGTGCAATCACACTGCTAAACTGATCAATAGCCTATTGTTGGGTAATTTCATGGGCAGATACCATTTCTCATCCTATATATGAAGAATATTTTAATTAAATCTTTTGTATTAGGGCGAAAGCTGATCCATACACAATCATGTCACTGCTTAGAGAAAACTCATTGGTTTGCAGCTTCAAGAATATGTGGCTGAAAATGACTGGTTCTCCTAATTATGTCCCTGCTTGACTGATAATCTGGTTGAGTTTAGGCCTAGGAGGCCTTCCTGGCCCATTCAGCTAAACCAGCCATCATTGAGCAGAAAGCATCCTGCATTTTGGGGATGTCAGGGCTGCTTCTTCCCAGGTGATGCCCATGGGACAACACAGAGAGTCTGGAGTACTTGGGCATAAATTCTGTCTGCACCTTGTACAACCAACTCTTGGTAGCAGACTGATCAGAGCTAGAAAATATAAGCACTGTGAGACCACAGAGCAAACAAATACACAAAAGCTTTTAAGCATGATACATTCAGGTGAGGTGGCAGGCAGCCTGCTTAAGCCTTCAGCCAAATGCCTCTGGAGGTCTGAGCTACAGAAGAGCTCTTAGTCACGGTCTAGGCTTAGACCAATGTAAATGAGAAGAGTCCTTTCTGACTTTAGTGAAAACAACAGGAAGCCTTGCATGGCAAATTTGCAGTAAACATAAATAAGAAATAGTCTGACATTTGTTCAGCTCATTTCACCTAGGAGTCAAATCAGAGTTTTGGTCCTATTTCCAGTAAAGTCTATGCTAGAAACCTTAGGGCCATCTTGACTGAGATGGGAAAGGCTGTACGTGTTCTCCCATAGATGAAAACCAGAACTTACTGCGAGCGTGTCCTCATAGACATATCCATAGTAGGGAGTCCCAATGAACATAGGAGGAGTGTCCTGAACATCCTCCACGTTGATTGTAACTGTTGTTGTGGCTGAAAATACTTTGTTGTCTCCCCTGAGCTTCCCACCTCCATCCTGGAAAAGAAGTCATTGTGAGATGCCTCTGCTGAAGCATGTCTGCAAATCAGCTTAGGCATTGCATGGGCCTTAGGAGCCTTCAGAAGCACAGTTTCAGGAATCCTTTCTCTCTCTGAACATACTGATTAATCTGTGCTGCCCTATTCCCTTCTTTTTTCCATTTGTCCTGCTCTCTCTCTGATTATGAGGATAGCTTGCAGTGCCTCATAAGTAATTTCTTATATTAAAAGTGATTGAACCAATATATGCAGTCATAAATGATCTTTAGAGAGGGGACAGGGAAGTCAAGGGTTTTTTCAGGAAAAAAGAAGTCTAGAAACTGGTGCAAAAAGTTAGTGCCCAAGGTCTACCTTTTCATCCCACACAGAGTCTTGTCATGAACACAAGACAGTGCAGAGTAGTAAGGTAGTGCATTTCTAGAGGGAAATAAACACTGGACATGCTCAAAGTCTCCTAGGAATGCCTATGTGATAAAGTGCAAGCACGGAAGGAGCTGTGCAGCCAAAACCTGTGAGACAGCCACACTGTATAAAGAGTCTCTGGGGACTTGGCTACAACCAGCTTTGCACAACTGATACAGCAGAGACAATTAGGGAGACAACTCACTATTTCAGAAGCTTTTAACACCCTCAGTCTCAGAGCACCAACTGTAGGTCAGTAGTCATGCTGGTATGTAAGAGTGTGAATTGTTCAACATATCTGCAGTACCAGTTTTAAAATTCAAATTTTTTGGAAAACATACACTGATTTTTTTTTTCTTCCTTACTGCCCCAAAGGCAGAATTTAAGCCAAATTTTCTTACTTCTCCTCAAATGAACCTCAGCTAAAAGATACATTAAAAGGTCTATACACTTTTTAAAAAAGATGGGCAACTCGAAGTCCTCATAAATTACAGCAAAATTGCCCTCTGTCCACCCATGCGAGTCTGTCTGTGTGACAGGTTCCCACAGGATTGTAAGAGACTTCAGAATCTATAAACTTTTAATGCCTGTTATGAATCCTCAGCATTGTGTCACAGACACAATACTGCTGGGAAAGACAGCGGCAAGAAGGGACGTGCAGCAATAATTTAAATAAGCTCCTGCCATGAGGTAGCGGAGAAGTGAAAAAAAGAAACATCCACAGATATTTCCAGAAAATAAATCTGCCACTTGTGCTGTGCTGGGTCTAGCTGTGCCCTGTGGGAAATGACTGTGGCCTGTCTGCCTGCTAGGGGTTTGTCCTTGTGGTGGCAGGGCTGTGCCCTGGGCAGCATGAGGAGCCCTGAGCTCACAGGCTGATGCTTCAGGAAGCCAGAGCTGGACACACCAACCCTTCACTTCTAAGTGAGTCTCATGACACAGGTGACATGAATGAAATATGGGAAACCCCCTCCCAAATCCTCCAGATGTTGTTCAGCAGCAGACACCTGCTACTGTTCCTCCCTCACCTTTCCACGTTACCCTCCACACCTCCAGATGTTACAGCAGGAGTAATTCTGCTGCCTTCATGTTTCAGCAGCAGTTGTATTCAAACTAACTGGTCCCATTCAAACACAACACCCCGCCTCCTCTCAAATAAAAGCCTTTTTACCTTGGCTACGACAACAACGAAATGTGTTCTTGATTTCTCGTAGTCCAGGGTGACCCCTGGTTTGATGCGCAGGACACCACTGTGACGGTCTATTGTAAACTTATTGGCATGGATGTTCTAGAAGAAAAGAAAAGAAGAAACAGCCAGAGATTACACATAGGGATATAGGACTGCCATAAGGATTCATCTTTTATTTCATCTGCTCAGGGAGAAGACTAGAATAATGATATGGTTTGGGTGAATAATGTATTTGATAAATTTCACCTCTGTGTGTTTATGAACAATTCATGAACCAAGCACAAGTCTCTCATTATTCAGAATAATTCGGTTACTTGTAATGTAGGTATTTTTAATGTTTTAGTATTTCATTGTGAAAACTTAAACTTTGGCTAACTCAGTTAATTGCATGGAAAGAGGTAGCGAAACTTAACAGAAAAAAAGATGAAGGGAAAAGGAAGCAAAAAAAAATTGTGTTACCCCTTAGTGTTTCAAAGTTCTACTGTTTAAAAAACACAGGAAGCTTGCAAGATTATTATCAAACACAGTGGTGACCTGGTGATTTTTGTGATGTACAAACAAAATCTAAAGAACATCTGATTTTAAAAGAGGCCTAAAAAATGCCTCCCTCCATTCTTCTGAAATGGAGATATCTGTACAAACACCTCTGTTCCTGCATCCAGACACAAGGGCCACTGTCAGATAATCCTGGCCATTTCAGCAGACATCACCACCTGACTATACCATACTTCTTGAGAGTTTTTTTCTGTGCAACTTGAGAATTCTCGGAGACTGTGTCCAAAGACATGGCAAGATTTTTTCAACAATTACACATATTTTTTATCCCTTTTGTAACACAAATATATTATAAACTAGACACAGAATTTTGAATTTGCTGTCCCTTGGTTCATGGACTATAAACCCTCTGAAAAAAACCCTGTGCAAAACTGAGTCCTGCACACGGATCATAATTTGTGAAATCAAAGCTAAATTTCCACGAGGCACTCAAGGTGTTCTTTCATGGTATACCCAAGCTCTTAACAGGATTAGCTTTAGTGCTACGTAAATATCTTCTAACTTGTCTCCATATTCATATCCAAAATGAAGTGTTGCAACAAATTTGCTTTGTTTTTTTGTTTGCTTTTTTTCACGTTTCCTCTTGAATAAGGGGAACTGCAGATAACCTGGATGAAACTGCCTGTAGGATGAAGGAATTTAAAGGACATAATGAAAAAATTGCCCTTGTGGCATACAGATCTGTAATACAGAAGTTCAGCTTTAAATTTGAGGCCCTTTCAGTTCTTCACCAGTGGGCAGCAACTGAAAGGGTGGTTTCAGGCAGTCACTGCTTTGTCAGGGAGAAGATTTAGTTCCTCTCATTTCACACTTTGATCCAGGTATCAATTGTGTACCAGCCTGCTACACTAAAGGGCATATATATGTTTCCAGTATGTTTTTCTCCCTAAAGAAAGCTATTTCATGCTTTACAAATCCCATAAGCATACAAGATTACCAGCTAATCTTGCACTCCATGCCACTCCAAAGGAAGGGCCAGTAAAAGCCCTGCCAGGAGGGGTCCTGCTGCCAAGCACAGGAGTGTCAGTGGCAACTCCAGCTCCTCTTACTGCCTGGTGGACCACCCTTGGCTTCTTGCAATCACACAATATCCCTTCAGCCAATGCTTATTTTCTCTTGCATGGTACAAAATTGGTTCTATAGGCACTAGCAGCACACTCAACTCCCAATCTGCTTTCTGAAATCTCAGTAAATGAGAGATGATTTGTGCTGATACAGACAATATTTACCTGCAAGAAGTAGGTGATACTTCCTCCAGAACCCGTGTCTTTGTCTATTGCCTCAATCTTAAAGATACTGCTGCTGGAGGGAGTGTTCTGTGACCAGAAAGAGTTAGCAGAGTCACACAGAAGCAGAAAAACAGGTGAGTTAAAATAAATGAAAAATGAGCATGCAGGGAGGCAGAAAAAGAGTGATGGTGGAAAGAATGTAAAAGCATTGAGGAAACCAAAGAGCAGAAGGGAAAGAGGGAAGAGGTTAAAACTGGAAAACAAGAAGAAAGAAATGTTTTGTGAAATAAAAATAACAGAACATTTTAGCTGAGACTATGTGTATCCTATTCCCACTGTAGTCAATTCTAAAAACTCACATTGAGTCACATGTTGGAACTTACACCAAAAATAGCACACCTTACGTACCTACAGACTTATTCCCCAAATTTACAGTCAACATTGAATATCTACCCAAACCCTAAACCAAAAATATGCAAGTCTGTCCTGCACAACTTATTTTATTTAAAACATATTAGCCCCTGTTTGCATCCTACAGAAGTATATTTCCAGTATGCAAGGGAACTTCACCAACCTCTGGGACTTCGACTATGTAAGGTGTATTGATGAACTCTGGGCTCTCATCATTGGCATCCATTACAAGGATCCTGACTTTTTCTGAAACCTGAAGTAGAATATGAAGAGCATATTATGACTCCCATTATTTATGAATCCCATTATTACCTGTTTACAGAGGTTTCCAGGGTAGTTGTACCTGTAGGGTACGGGAATCTCCTAAAAATTTATTGTAATAATCTCAATTAATTTCTTTGAGATGAGGAAGAACTCTAGATTTACCCAGTCTTTTGGATAAGAGGACTGTCCCTCTTTTGTGGTAGCTCAAGTCATGAAGCCCACATCCTCCTGCCAGACTGCTATTCTGGCTGTGACAGCATCAGTCCATAAATTGAAAATGGCAAGAAAATCTGTGGAAGTAGGACTGGATGGCCATTGCCTCAGATAAG
The DNA here is from genome assembly GCA_013399455.1 of Anthoscopus minutus. Classification (NCBI taxonomy): domain Eukaryota; kingdom Metazoa; phylum Chordata; class Aves; order Passeriformes; family Paridae; genus Anthoscopus; species Anthoscopus minutus. Next base: position 187,258 of record VWYI01025731.1, on the reverse strand, counting down.
TCCTTAATGATTAGATGTGAACAAAGCTTTATCTAGCAGCTGACAAGAAAGCCCCCACCACCTCAGCCTAAGAAAATCTTCCTAACATCGTGCTAGAGAAACACTATGGGGGTGGAGACAGGCAGCTCTTGGGCACCCAACACTAGTTCCTATAATGTCACACATTTCTCCAAAAAGCCTCCGGATCTTAGGCACGAATCTGACTGTGCTGGCAGTGAGTCTTCATAGGAAGCTGCTGTAATTCTGCAGGCTGCTAAGTCAGTATTTCATCTCACACTACACTGTAATTATCCTCAAATAGCTGAGCAAGGAGATGAAGTGAGACTTGAGTAACTGTGAGTTCAGTGGCTTTTGGAACAGGAGGTAAGACTCTAAAGAGATTATGTCTTCTGATCAAATGAGATGGTCCCTTTAAGGTAATTTAATAGAGTAAGTATGTGAGGACAGACATTTTGACAAGCTACAGCATAATTAAATACTTACTGTACTCAGGCCATCTGAAATACTGACAATAACTTCAATCTCATCTTCCTTCTGTAAATGAAGGAAATTCTTTTGTTAGAGAGATGGTGTTTGTCCTGATTAGAAAAGGGACTGCAGATTTAAACCTGTCTAGGCAGGCAGATGAAAGTAACAACTAATACCACAAAGCAATCCCAGCAGCAGCCAGGAAGATCCCTTGGAAGCTCCAGTTCCTTGAACTTTCAGTGGCTACTGTCAGGAGATGGTTGCTCTGGTAATCCCTGTCCCTTCTTGAAGTTCTTATAAAAATCCCTCACCTTTTTCAAGAAATGTTCCCTAAAATGGCAGTTTGGACTTCAGTTCAAAATTCTTCTTAGTCTTAGTGTAGAGAACTTTGAAGGGTTTACCAAATATTGTATAAGATTCTCAGTGAGGAGATATGAAGGGTTCAATGCCTGTATTCCAAGAATAAGGCTGCCTTTAGGCATCTTTAACCAGCACAGTTACTTTGGCTAAAAGGCTGTGATGTGCTAGAGGAGTGTCCTGAAACATTGCTTACACAAATCTCTACTTAATGACAGGAGAGTCCCTTGTCTGAGGATTTGACAACCGTAGCTGCCCCTAAGGTCTTGATGGGGTCTGGTGGGGGAAGACAGAATTAAAGAATATACTTCTCTTTTGAAAATAGCTGGACAGACAGCAGCTAAAAAAATTGACAGCAATGTTAGTGGCACAAGTCAACTGGAATGCAACATGAAGGGTGAAATATAATGTCTTAGAATTGCAAAGTATATTACATGCCTCAGGGGCTAATCAACTGGCCTTGTCCCTAAAAGCCTTGGGTCAAATTAAACAGAAATTCTACAAACACCTGGAGTGGTGCCATTTTATTGTACCTCTCTGTCAAGCTCCTCGATCAAAGTAACGTTTCCAAGATGATTGTCAACAGAAAAGTAGTGTCTTGATCCAGCTTCATAGGTCAGGTCATATGTCACAGGATCTCCTTCTGGATCAGTTCCATTCAGAGTGTACACATGGGTACCTGAAAAATTGATATTCAACAGCATTTCCCTGTGGTTATTTCAGTCAGTGAGTATTTCACCGGTCTGTTCCTTAGGAACTTGGCTATCCTTCAGCAGGAGGTTTTGTCAGTCAAACCCACTTACTGGGAAACAGGGATAAGCAGAGAGTTCAGTAGTCCTGATGGCAACTTTTTAGGCAGCTAGTTAAATTGAGTTCATCAGTGCTGGTTTCTGTCTCTTTATGCCCTTTCCTGTGGAGCTGTACCCCAGTCAATACTGTTCATACCCAAGGATTTACATAGGTGACAAGCTCTTCACCAGCTCTCAGGCCAATTCTTCTGAGCCAGAAGTGATGCAGTTCTACAACTGGGTGACAATCTCAGCAGTACCAAAAGGCCCTCACAGACCTCTTCTTTGCTGGAACAACAGAAGTGCAAACTAACATGCAGAGAATCTGACAATCTCCCTTCAGGGAGAGCTCCTGCAGGACTGGATGTGAGCTCTGGAACTTGGGAGGTGCAAGGACATTTTCATACTTTCCCACTTTCAGAATGCAATTAATCAATGCAAAAGTCTTCTTTCCTACTTCACTCCCACTCATTAGGTCTCTCTCATTAAATTATTTGACATACCCACTCATGCTCATACCAATTACTAAATTTTTCAAACTCATCAATGTATTTCCTTCAGAAGCTGGAGAAAGATTGTTATTCCTATTTTTGAACATTGAGAAGTTGGTTCCCTGTTTTTCCACTAAACTGACTTTGTGTATTATAAATGCTAATTCCAGGGAGAATTATAACACCTATATTTTCAAAGCATGATGAGAGTGTTTATTAGTATTACTTTTTAAACTTCTATGTCTGTTGTTCTACTGTGCTTTAACGCCTTCATCCAAACAACTTCAAGCAGTTTACAAACACCAGTTAACTGAGCCTGAAATATAAACCACTGCTGTTGTTTCCTTCCAATCTGCTGTGCCTTGGGTAAGTTACCTGAGATATTCAGGTTGTAGAGGTTAAGCACAGAAACTGTGCTTCACATCTGACAAAGCACTCTGCACTGGAAATACTGTAGCCGAGTGACTCACTGGGTACTAGTGAGTTTTGCTCATGCATGCAACCCAAATATAGGATGGAAGGATTTCTGCTAAGAAAGGTAGCATAACGTTAAGGAAGAACACTACAACTCTCAGTTTTGAACTGCTCTGGTCCTAAGTTTGGCAGATTTTTAATTCAGTACTCAAAAGTGGTAATTTTTTCTCATCTCCTTTCTTGAGTAGCATGGATCACTGACCGGATCTGTAAGCTTGTGTTTCATTCCATAGCTTTTCCCACACCACTGACAAGTCAGCTTCTCGAAGGTTTCCTCACTTTTGTGAGGCAACCTTTTGGATCTCATTTTTTTCTTCCTTGGCGTGCAAATTGTGACGTTCCTCAGAGGCCTTAATGGACATGGGACATCCCGCCATCAGTGGTGGTATTTGCACAACATGGCTGTCTTCTTGTCATAGCAAGAGATTATAACAAACCATGTGGAATCAGTGCTCACTTAGGAGTAAACTATAACATGATGATTATCAGGGCAATATTTATTCAACTTTGTACAGAAAAATGTTACATTGCAAAAACTGATGCACCGACAAGAGCGCAAACAAGAGACCCTGTTACGAGCTGGTTTAGGCAGTCAACAAATAATCAACACTTGCAAAACAGTTCACAAAACTGCAAAACATTTTTCCACATTTTTCTTGTACTTTTCCCACAAGACAGAATGAAAAATAACAACACATCTGTAACTGTGATCCCTGAAAGTTATTAGGGAAAGATAATGGTATGATGAGGCACTTCATCATACAGTCAGAAGACTGTAACAATTCTCTAAACACAAGGAAATGAAAGGAGAGGAATTAACTGGGACTGATATAAAATAGTATCCTGAAATGACACCTGCTTCCTGATACAACTGTCTATATAAGAGATAAAAATTTGAAAATTGTGGAGGGTTTTGCAGTACCAGCACTGACCCATTTATTCTTGTTTTTCAACAGCTTTGTCTTTTGAACAGCTGGTCCAATTGGAGATTTAAGGTGTCAGTTGTCATCATCTCCCTGATATCCTTATAAATACAGTGTGTTTCTGCAGCCTTTTTTTGGTTATTAGTTGTCTTTACTTCTCAGTTGTTTTCTGCCCTTCTTATTTCCTTTTCCTATCCCTTGCACTTGACACAATGCTGGCTGTCCTGCCTGTTTCTAGCTTGGATGTCTGCAGCAGCTGCTGAGCAGTGTTCTCTGTGCTGTGGAGAAACAGGAGGACACCACATCTGGGCTCTCTTTGAGCCTTAGGGCAGCCACCAGGTACAAGATCTCTGCTGTAGTTGTGGCTGTCCTGAAACACCAATACCAGCAGTACACAAATGCAAACCACTCCTCAGGGGGCACAGGGCAGGAAAACAACAGACTGAAAGTTTATGTGAACCCATTTGAACCTGGGCTTGTTCTTTAAATCTCTCAGCTTCCTTTTCTACATTTCTTAGAATTTTCTTATAAGGAAGACAGGAACTTTCTTGCTGCTAAATGTGATAAGAAGCATTGATATTGGTACAGACTGAGATTACTGAGCTTTCTGAGCAAGTAATGATGGACTTTATTGATCTTTACACTGGACTGCTTGCTTTTTAACTAAAGCTGATACTTCATTTTTCATAATACAAAATACTCATATGCCTTTTAAACTAGATTGTGGATCAAAATTTATTTTCTAATGCATTATAATTTCTTATTTTTTCCAAATTGTAATTTTACTGCACAGTACTCTCTATATCATTAACACCCCCAGGAACACTTCTCAGCACAGTGTTAATGCCAATTAAAAATCTATTCTCAGTGCGCTGCGTCTGCTTGCTGAAAAGGAAATAAATGAAAAAAGACGGCTAAAATCTCACCCAATTAAACAGCCTCACCCTGTCATAAAAATATGGGAATAGGAGAGTCTTTGCTTGAGGATATGGCAAATGCCACAGTCAGAAGAGCTGAATACTCTGAGTACCCAGGGGATGATGCAGCAGGCTGGGACAGGAGAGTCCTGGGGGAGCTACTTGCTGCTTCCTGCTGTGGCTTCCTCCCAGGAACCACGCCAGGCTTTTTCACTGTGTTTTCCTATTCCATCTTAAAAGTCATTTGCTCTGTGCTCTGCCACTTGGGCTGAATGGCTGTCTCACAATGCCATTGCTCTATTTTACTTCATTTTTTACTCAAATTTAATCACAGTCTCTGCCCTGGGCTCTGGGGCTGGTTTTGCTTTCTCATTGAATACACACTCTCCCTCTCTGCTGTGCAACACCCAGCAATCAGATCCCTTCCCTGTCAGTTAAACAAGCCAAACGCATTTTGGATTCATGCTCAGTCCTGCCATTGTCCTTTGCCACCACAGCTGACATCTGTTAACAAGATGCTGAGAGGGGCATGCATGGCTGTGCTCCCAGGACAAGATACCTCTGTTCCTAATGTCACAGCACCTTGCCCAGGGTCACGTGCCTGCTCTCCACCTGTCTCAACCAAGGGCTCATTTCCCCAGCAGAAAAGGAGATGGAGTCAACACGAAGCTACAGATGGCTGCTTTCACACCAAACTCACCCCAAGCAAAGGGGAGGTCAGGCTCCTGGGGGTCATGGACACACCATGACTATCCCAAAGTTTGCTTCTTTCCCATCCACTGCCTGCTACTGCGCCTTCCAAAGCATGCCCAGCACTCCTGCTCCCGCCCTGCACCCTGGTGTGGCAGCTGGCTGGCAGGGCAGACATAGCAAAGCAGACCTGGCAAAGTAGACATGGCAGGATCAGCAACCCAAAAGGCACAGCTGCTACAGCAGCAGCCGAAACACGCCCTGCAGCTGCCAGTCCTGTCATGGAGAGATGGGATATGGCAGCAAGTGCTCAGCATAGGGCAGGACCATCATCCCATGGACAGCACCAATATGTCGCTGTGGCACCCAGAGCAACCAACTGCATGGAGAAGCCATTTGAGTGCAATTTTCTGATGTATCTGCAGTTTCTGTCAGAAGAATCAAAGCAAAATTGAAGGCTGTAACACCTGTGAGTCCTCAGAGCATCTCTGTGCAGTGCTTGGCTTTGCAGGGGGCTTTGCTCGTGCATTGCTGGCACTACTGCAGGGGTGCAGAAGGCAGGCTGTATTTAGCCCTTCTGTTCTGGTAGCTCCCAGCTTTCCTAGAGGTGGGCCAGGATGACAGAAACGACAATGATAGGTAGCACATGGGACAAGAAGGCTCTCCACAGTCAGCTGTGAATGATGGGAAGAAAGGAGACCAGGAGTGTGTAGGAACTGGTCAGGCTTGAAGGATGAAGGAATCTGAAGGGACCGGTCATCCAGTGGCGAGTACAGCTGGCAGCTGTAGCTTTGATCAGAGAACTGCCACTGCAAACTGGCTTTTAATGGCAGGAGTGCCTTCTTGGGGGCAAGGGAAAAAACAAAAAAGGGAAATCAAGCAAGATCATGCAGAGATCTACAGAGCACTGATTATGTTTGGGCTTTGAGAGAGTAATGAACTTAGGCCTTCTGGGTATGCATCAATCCCCTGCTCTGCAGCTGTTCCCGGCCCCACTCTGTCCCCACTATGAAGCTTACAGGGATTATGAGGTAAGATGAAACAAACAACCTGAAATAGCATCCCACTCCTGCCTTAAGACCTTGATTAGGAGCACATGCACATTTTGTATGTACACATGCAAAGAGCTAATTACCCGCTTGCTCTGCCAAACCACAAACACCGACTGCTATTTCAGTTTATAACTTCTCCCATTCTTAAATCTGGCACTGAAAGGGGCTGCTTTTCTGGCCCCTCTTACTCTGAGGGGTGTCATGCCCTGCAGCAATAAATAGGATCTGGGAATTTGCAGGTACTTTCAAGTATTCATGCAGAAATAGTACTTGCTGGTTTTTTGATAACTTGGTACACAACTTTACAGATGTAAATAAGCAAAACTGGACAAGGGAAAAGAAGGTCAAGTTAAGGATGATATGAGAATGGTCATGAATTTCATGTGTTCATACTACTCCAGAACTGCAATTTCTCTTTCTACAGCCACACAGGGAATCCATCATGTCCTTTCAGTGTTCCCAAATGTTGCATGTCCCTTGCCTACAGATGTCTGGGAATATAATAAACACATACTACTTTGCCAACCACTTGCAATCTCTGCAGGGCCAAAGATTATAAAATCTCTGAAGGTTTATTGAAGCTGCTGTCCATGGCATTGCATGGATCAGACACCAGCTGCTGCCAAGGAAAGCATCCTGTCCGTGACTCCAAACTTTATGTAAGGCTAGGGAAGATCTGAGAGCAACTTGTCTATTTTTAAAGCACATAAACCTGAGTGAGGCCATCCAGAATCAAACCTATGGAAGTTTTAGTTCCCCTTTTTTGTCACTGATCATCCTGCTCAACCTGAAAGATGACTGTGGGAGTGTGGATGCTTGGGACTGCACGTGGACATGGGAGACCAGATTCCTTCTCCTGCTTCTGGAGGAGATCAGAGCAAGTAATGAAGAGCAATAGCCTCCTCTGCAGTGCCACAGAAAAGGGCCAGCCTGGTAGCCATTTAGCACTGAGCTCTGGCACAAAGATCTGGCTGGGGTCTGGTGTGAACTCTGGTCCTCTTGGTCTGTACAGAGCTGAAAGCACACTCAGCACTGCAACTCTGAAGCGTCAGTGCTGGTTGTTCCCTTCTCTGTGACCGTCCCTGCCAATGTTTCCCTGAGGAGTGGCTACGCTGACATGGGCAGCAGTACTTTGCAGTAAGGAAATCCCAGCAACCATGTTCCAATGGAACTTCTGAAAGTGCTTTCAGAAGAGAGGACCTTGCAGTACTTATAGGTGTTTGTCAAGGTATTCTGGGAGTTAGCCCAAAGAAGCTCTGGAAGCTGTGTGACAAAGCAATCACATTTGGTCTTCTCAAAAGTATGGTCTTACCTCTCCCAAGGGTTTCTACAGGTCTTTTGGAGCTTTCAGAGAGAAGCTGCTTCTCTCTTGTCTTTTAAAACACATTTGTACATCAAATTAGAAGTACAAGCTTCTTAAACACTTAACACCTGTAATGAAGCTAGTAGGCAGGAGGCACAGCAGCTCTCAAGACAGAGCAGCCTTGAGCTTTATCACTGCTGCAAGCAAAGCACAAACTCTCCAGAGACCTGCATGTCCCTAGTCTGGTTGCTAATGCTACAAAAGCACATACAGAAGCCCATCACATATATCTCATTATTCTTACTTGGGCCAATTAGGAGAGCACTAACACAGGCTCTGATTGCTCACACTGCTGTTTTGCTGTTGAGGCACAGTGTCCTTTTTCTGGCTGCTGGAGCATCAGATCAGATGCAGTGGAAATTACTGCTGCAGGGAGTGCTGTCATCTGAGCGACCACGTGGTGCTTCAGTGCTGATAGGAGGAACACTTTTGCCCATGTTGTGGCTCTGTGCCATCCTTAGCTCCTTGTCCTCACGCAGGTGCTTGGAGGCTCCCAGTGGTGGCAGGGAGATGCTGGTGCTCTGTAAATGTCTGCAGGCTGGCACCACACCAGGGAGTGGGAGTTGGATGGCAAGTGAATTGTACCGCCTGCAGTTTCAGTGGTGGGGTTGGCAAGCATCACCCCAAACAAACTGAGCTGGGGTTCCATTTTGTGACTGTCTGGCATTACAAACTTTATCTACATTTGGACAAGTGATTCCACTGGCTAATCTAACTCCAGCAATCAGCAGAACCATAGGGATTGCCAAGGCTGAACTAAGTGTGGTTTCCATGAGAATCCAGGAAGAAGTACAGCAAAAATTGCAGCTCCTTTGTCTCTGGCTTTTGCAAATGCCACTACATTACTGCATTACTAATGGCCTTCAAGCTGAAGTTTCCACTTAAGTTTGGCCAAGCTTATAGCAAATTTCTACTGCATCATAAGCAAGCTCCTTTTAAGTTTGTTGTTGAGATGTGTCACTTCTACACAATATGCTGCCTTCTCCCTCTCCTCTTCTCAAACTGAGCAGGAAAAGGAGAATTTGCTGCTTCTAAATACCCCTCTCCTCACCCTCTAGCAGGCCCAGTGTGTGGGTCAGAAATGGAGACTTTGAGCAAACCCAGACAGCTGCTTCCCAGCACAGAGAGTGACCTTGGTCTGCTTTAAGGTGTGGGTGGCAATATCAGGCTTTCACAGCAGGCTGTGCCCTCTGATCCCTCCCTCATCCTGCCCTTCCCCAGCTGCCTAAGCCCTGAGAGGGTGTATTTGGGTGCACCCCCTGTGCAGCCATATCTCCCCTCTCTGCATGAGGCACAAGTAAAGGGGAGCTTCAGTACCCAGCTTGCATTAACTAAATATTTTTCTGATTTAGCTGTGAAAGCTGTGGATGAACAGAAGAAAATTCTAAATGAAATCTCAGTGCAAAGTTTGAAGTAAAGGTGATGCTCATCACTTAATATATTTTTTATCTAATTGCTTAGGTGTTAGGAGATTATTTTTCCCTCACATAAAATATTGATTATAAATCATCTTTTGTTCTTATTTAACTTAGTGCAACTACATTTAAAAGAAGCATAAATAGACCTGCCTCAGAGTGCTGAACTCTGAAAACTGTATAAATTTTTGAATTTTCAATAAAACAAAATTAAACCTTTTTTAAAAAATCAATTATTTAGACAAAGCAATTTTCACTGCAAGTGGAAACATTTTCTAGCATTTGTATGAAAAAATTAAAAATGTGTCTAGAAAAAATTGTGCTCCTTACTTTTCAATGTACAGCTGGTTTTTATCAAGGCTGATAAAATTACTAGAAACTAGGCTTTCTTCTCCTCAGCATTTACAGAATTGGTAAGAAGCCTCTCACGACGAATTTATTTCTGACCCCAAGGGTCTGTGCTCTGAAGCTCTGAATAGATTGGTGGACCAAAAAAGAGGGAGCTAGAATTCATGTTTTAAATTGTAGCTACAGTTCAAACATGTCATTTTAAATTGAGGCCAGTTAAAAGCTTGAGAGAAAAATATGTAACATCACAGCATATAACAACAACCTACAAGAAAATATATATGTTAAATCATAAGAGCAAGCAACTCCAGTTTCACAGTTTAAACATACAAATTTTAATACTGACCAACAGGCGTGTCCTCTGAAAGGCTGAGAAGTGCCATGTTCCCATTTGTGCTTCTGGCTCCATTGTCAAAGAAATAGGGGGCATAATTTGCCTGAACTGCAATTAAAACAAAACAGAAGCCAAACAAAAGCATTTTGTAGGTGAGAGTTATTTGGCTGGATCAGTTACCCGACTCTCAGTAAACAGGAGTTGTTTAACAGAGTACTAGGAGTGCATAACACACCCAGTTGTTGCAATGGACTTTCAGAACTGTATCTGCAGACATATTTTTAATAAAATTACTTCTAGATATCACCGTGCCAGTATTTACACAGCAAGAAATAGAAAAAGTATATAAAAAAACCTCCAAACCAACGGAAACAAAACAAATAGCAGGATGTCCCTAAAAAATCTCAACCAGTTCCACACAGCTTCAGTGAAAAACTAACTTTTTCAGCTTACATTGATGGAACACCTCTCCTCTACACATAGAAGCCTTAAACTTTCCCAATGCCTTGGTACCTTACCCAGTGCTCTAAGCATATCCTGCCTTAAAATTATGCCTACTACATGAGCAATTAGCCATAATTAAATACTTACTTGCTGCCAGACAACAGCAAAGTTAAAACAAAACAAAACAAAAAGAACAAATTAGTTGTCATTCTACTGACTGATTGTTAGAGATTCAAAATATCCCATTTGAAACAAAACTGCAAGTATATAAACACTGAAGGTAACATTTGCACAAGGACCAGTAGCCACGGAAAATATTTCAGAACATTACCACATCAGTAAGGAAGACTACAGGATTTGAGGTTATGCTTGTATTCTCCTATACTTTTACTTATCAAAGTGATTGTTGTACTCACCCAGGCAAACATGCACCAAACTGAGAAATAAGGACGGGGTGAAATGCCTTACATGCTTCATCCCACTGATGAAAGAGCCAACTTCTGTGCTATAAGAGCTTGGTTTTTGTTGGTTTTATTTTTTTTTAAATCTCTGAAATGTCCAGGAAAGAGCCCTTCAGACTGATGTAGCAGAGAAATGTGGAAGAGGCGGTAACAGATGCTAAGATGTTAAGCGGATGACACATCTTAATTTCTTAGGAATTTAAAGAAGCTCCTTCCTACCACCTAATTAGACCAATTACTTTAAAGGGAGCTGTGGGACTCATCTCTGAGACAAGATCTGGAGGACTCAGTGTAACTCTCATGTTTTTCTATTGGTACTGTATTTGTGCTGTCCAAATACACAAGTCAGGGAGAAGGTAAAGTAGAAAATTGTTTTCTTTCTGAATTCTGTCTTTAATTCTCTAAGCCAGTTCTCTGTTTTTAAGAGCTAAAAGAAGTTTGTTTTTATTTTAGCTCTGGTAATCTTGAGAAACTACAAAAGAAGAAAATCTAATACTAGCAAAAACAATATAAATTATTGCTACCATTTTAAAGAGAGCACTTAAGACAGCAAAAAAATATACAACATTGCATGTTAAAAGTGCTGAAGTCAAAATATTATTTTTATGAGTTGGCCTGATCATTTAACTCTTAAACTGCATGAATTGCTGAAAGCATCTTTTATTTTGAGCAGGAAATTTTCAGCATACTAAGAAGTGTGTTTAACCATCAACACATCAAAAAAGTTAACAGAGTGGCTTTTAAAAATTGCTTTTTTTGACACATAGAAGGTGTTTGCACAAACTAAAAATATAAATATTCCAATATACTGTATAGTTAAAAATCAGCCACACTGAGGATGTTCACAGATAAACCTGCCTGAAAGGAGCTCTATCAATGACAGTAGGTGATCAATGACCCTCGTCCCTTCCAGCTCAGCCGATTCTGTGACTGATTCTGCAGCACTTGGCTACCAAGTACAGAGATGTTTACACTGGTGCTGAGCTGTTTAAACCTGACCCGCAGCAAAGCACTTGCCCTTTAAGGATGTGTTAATGGAGTTTTCTGGGTTGTTTAATTACAGTCAGAGTGAAAGATATGTCTAAAAAATTAATCAATCAAAGAGCTCCCCATCACAGTGCTTTAAAAAGTGGCAGGGGCTTACATGCTGCCTGGCAGTGACCCTTGCTGGGTGGCTGCAGTGGCACAGGTGAAGTGGACACGTGCAGTGGAAACACTGAAAGCAGGTGCAGAGCCAGGAAGCAGCTTCACACATGGCAACAGTGGAGGTCTTTGGCTCCCTCAGTCAGCCGCAGTTTTATCACCATTTACTAAAGTTTCAGAAGGGAGCGGGTAATTGTTCCCCAGACATAATCCCACAATCTCCCCTCCCAGCCCTGGCCTGTGGGTTGCAGACCTGAAGATGGGTAGCCCCAGGGACAGCTTTCTTCGCTCATGGAGGGGAGGAACAGGCTGGGCAGCTCCAATATCTTTTTCCTACAGAAGAAGCTGGCAGTTACATCCTGTCACACATTTATAGTGTACCTTACCCTGACCTTGGCAGGGGGAACAGATGCTGGAGGGGCCACCGGAGAGGCCTTTGCTACAGACACAGTCTGCTCCCATACTGTGGACAGGACTTGTGGGTGCCTGCAGATGCCCTGGGATCTACAGTACTGCTGGCAGGACACCTCTGCCTGCAGAACAAATCAGCTGTAAGGCTCTCAGAAAGAGAAAAGCAAAACTCTTGGGCCAATATTAACAAAACTCATCACCCATAATGGAATTTGCTAGAGAATTGTACAGAGAGCAAAAGACTAAAGAAGGCTGCAAATGGATCAGACAAATTAATGAAAATGAGTTCACTGATGACTAACAAATGTGATGACAAAGATGCAAACCCTGGTTCAGTACAGCACTACATTATCACCTGCCAGAAGCTCGGAAAGTTAAACCAGGGAAAGCTCTTTGACATCTTGATCTCTTCCTGACCATCTCCTATGGGATCAGACCTTTGTTCTGACACTGTATGATTATATTTGTAGAGCACTATTTACAAAGTCTCAATGCTGAACCGATCTGTGACTGCAGCAGGGGCCTGTAAAGCTCAGGGAAATCTGCAGCAGGCAACTATGAAAAACAAACATATTTTTAGTGCATTTAAATTCATGATATGAGGATCCAAAGCTGAAAACTGTGTGGCAGCAAATACACACATAGAAGATGGATATAAATTTAGTCCCTGCTGCAGATTTAATCATCCCACCTCTGTCAAAAATAGTATTAAACCACTGATAAAATCACAGAAATAGACCCGCATGATACAAAAAAACCCCCCATAAATAGCACCTACATTTTTTCTCATCTGCCTCCTCAACCCAGAACTAACAACATACTTTTTTTTCTACAGAGTATTTTCCTAGAACAAGTGATGTAGAGCTCTTGTCAAAGTTAATAGCTGTCTGTTGCCCTGGTTGCATCCTCTGGGGATTTGAATCTCTAGGGCCTACATCTCCAAGGAAGCAAAACACCTCCCTCCTGAAATTCAATGAGTTTGAGCTCTTAATCCCTTCCCAGTCTGAAAACCTAGCTAATATGTGTCTTTGCACAGTCAGATCTATACCTAACACAGCAACATTCGACAGAGTAGTTTTTTCTGTCAGAAAATCTACTTTGATCAAAACCAACATAGCTCATGGATCCAGGCTTATTTTGATTAATTTTCTCCCTTGGTAAAAAGGGGGCAGTTTCAGGAAAAAGAGGGGGTTTCAGGAAAGCAGTACCTTCTGTTCCAAAATTTTTGGGAATGGAAGGATCCCTCTGTGTAGAAGAAACTTTCTATTTCGTATATTTTTAGCACAGTGAGTAGCAAGAAACATAAAAGAAGAATTAAATATACCCATCTGATCTGGACCAACTGGTTTCCCAGGGTTTTGTTTACTATTCAGTATGAATAACATCCAGAAAAGATTCAATAACTTCAGAACAGAAGTTTGGGTCACTGACTAGCAATAGCTACTGGAGCTTGTTAGACAACCTGAATTTTTATACAATAGAAGTTTAAATGTTGAAGGATGCTACAATAATACAGTGAATATTTTTCAGACTTCTCTGCCTCTGACTGATGCTGGGGTGTACTGGGGCCAGTGCAGCATGGTTGTGAAGCTGCTGGATTGCCCATTGAGAAGCCCTCTGGGAGGCCCAAGCCATGGAGGCTTTTCTTCCCCCAAAACAAAGCTACTTCCCAACATGAAACTAGATCATTGCTGGGCAGGGAGGACAGACACAAAACCAGCCATACACAAGGCCAGCTCCTGCCCTCACTCATCTCTTTGAGCCTTTGAGAATCTTGGAAAATCCTGTGTCGCTGTGATACACGACAAAGACGGGTTCGGAACACCTTTAGCAGTGAAGTCTTTATTTTTGGTTTTTATAGCCTTTTTTATACAGTGTTTTGAAACAGGTTAACGTGATTGGCCAAAAGAACCACCTCTCTGGTTCCATTGGTGGGAATAGAGAAAAATACATGCAGAACATCTGCGTTACTTTATTTTGAGAACTAAGATTTATTCACAAAAAACAGTCCTTGAAAGAGAATGTTCCCAAGAGTTTTTCTCTTGGGAACTGATCAATAGCTGATGGGCTGAAAATGCTCTCAGGCTCAGAAAATCATGTCCACAATCCTGGGCGCCACCATGCTCACTTTTTTAGCCCTAAACCTTAAGCCTTTGACTAGTAGTCCTCCTTAATCAAGTATGGCTGACAAGAAAAGAGGGTTTCAGCACTACCAAAAGCTGCACTCTTTCTGTTTACACAACCCTGTATGGGGGGATTGTGGGTCCCAAAGCTGCTCCTGAGCCCAGTCCCAAAGCACAGCTTAAAATGTTGGCCAGACTAGAACTGGCAGCAGATGCCCATGTAAAATGGCAGCTAAGTTTCTCCAGGAGCACAGCCCCTCACACTACAGTGCAATGCCACCAGGAGCTCAAGGTGGGGTCTGTTCACGGCTGAGGGAGTGAGTGCCCTGTTGTGCCACTGGAATCCCAGCTGGCACCTGCTGCCACCTGTGCCGGCAGACTGAGCAGGGGGCACCGACTGAGCTGGCACAGAGAGACATATCTCCTTCCACATCGTGGTGGCACTTCCACCTCAGGGCAATCACATTAGAGCTGCCCACCTGGGGAATGCCTGCTTGGCATATAAATGGGAGGTCTGCATGCACTGCATTTTGATCAGTTTTTGGATGCTTACATGCATTTGCAATTTAAAAATCGTGAGAAAAATAAAATGAAAGGAATAAAAAATACTATATTCTGCTGTCCTGCTTTGCGTTTTAATAACTCTGTACTGTCTTCAGATTTTATTTTTCCATATTCCTCTGTTCTAGGCTCTGGACAAGTATGGAGAAGTAATAAAGTTCACACTCATATAAGAACAGTTTAAGCTACTTTTATTTATATGCTTGTACTTGAATTAGGGGTGTATATGACATTAGGCATTACCCTGGAGAGGAGTATTCAGCATTTTTTGTGTGCACATCTGTGTGTGCAAATAAATTCAACATAAAATGCTGCACAATTTATATAAACCTCAGCATGCAGAAAGACACCAAATCAAACTGTGGCCTTCTCCTTGTAAGTCACATACTAAAAGGGGCTGTGGCATTTACCAGTGATACCTGGAGGCATTGTGCACAGCAGAGTTCACTCAAAATTCCTGATGCAGTTGTGCAAAGGAGAAAAGTGGAGCCTCAGTCAAATTTTCTCAAAACCCTCCCTATTCTCGCATAAGTGAGAAGTGATTAGGAAAGTTCTTTTATAGCTTGAAAACAAAGGAAGGGGCCTGACATAAACCATTGGTAAGAAAGACACCCTAACTACCCTGGCTCCAGCTGGGCTGTCCCTTGCACACCAAAGGGTCAGTTCAGTAGCAAGTCCCACAGGATGGTGTGAGCACAAACTGTCTCAGCTGATCTCCAAACACCTTAAGAGCAGCAGGACATGCTGAGGTTAGGTAAATGAAACAATCACACTTATTGCCTGGGTGTTTGATGCCTGACTGGCACCTGGGAGGGGTCAGAGCACTCCAGTTTCAACAGAGATGAGACACAGTTAAACGCACAACTCCCACCGCAAACCAAACAAAACACTTTTTTTGGCCCAAACGACATCATCACCCCCCTCAAATCTCCTTGCAAAGAATGAGAGAGGACTTGTACGGGGGCATATCATCACTCTCACCCATTTCCATTCATACAGAATACAGATGATGCTGGAAATCCAAGAACAGCTGTTGATGACATTTCAGATGACTGGGTTTGGTGGTGAAGAATTTTATGTGATCCAGATTTTACATTTTCACAGCACAGCTCCATACCTTCTGTCTGATTGCTGAGAGAAACAATAGGAGCCAGGGAATCTGCAAGAACCTGGGACAGTTTGTTGGCAGGAGAGAAAACACTGAAGTCCCTCAGAAGTCTTCAGTGCTTATCTCTACATTTTGAATTACCAGCTATGGGAGAAAACCAAACTTGCAATAGGTCAAACATTGCACAGTAGGAACTGCAAGAGAATCAGTCCTACTTTCTGGTGGTTAAATCTAATTAGAGACATGTGCTTGGGTCCTTGGCCATTATCACCAAACTCTTATCCTCCCAGTTGCCAGAACAAATATGCCACCTCCTAAATGAGAGTTTATGTATCTCTCCACAGCCTACTCTCATCACTTAGGATATGCAAATTTGTTAAAATGACATGGAATTTTTGGTAGTCATGACAGATTAAAATGCAAACAAATAAACATCTCTTTCTTCCTCTCACTGTTATTCTCTTGCTGTTAATTGAATGCATTTGACATTCTAAAAGGAAAATGAGCTCATTGTTACTGTTCTGGCACATGGGGGTCTAAGTTCAGTTTTTATATCTAGCGCAGACAGTCTAGGAGTAATCATCCCAAGATTATTAAATTCACATGAAAGTAATCAAAAGATAGAGATGTGATCATTAATAATCTTGGTTGAATTTATAAACCTTTCTTAGCTCAATAATTCCAGGCTAAAAGTGATGCTGTACTGTTTGGTTTAAGGCATTTAAAGAAAAACATGAGTTGTAACTCAGCTGGCTACACATCTTTTTCATACTGTTGCTCCACTAAGCAGCTATATTAAACCTCATCAGTTTGCAGGAGAATAGTGAAACCTGGGTAGTATCATAGAATGATTTGTGTTAGAAGGGATCTTTAAAGCTCATCTTGTCCAATCCCACGCAATGAGCAAGGACATCTTCAACTAGATCAGGTTCCTCCTGAATGTTTCCAGGGACAGGGCATCTACAGCTTCTCAGGGCAGGCTGTGCCAGTATTTCGTGACTCTCAACAGAAAAATTTAGTCTGATAAAATACATAGCATGAAAAAGACTCTTAAACTCAACAGATCCAGGAAGATATGCCCACAGAGCAGAAGGAAAACATTCCCCACTCATGGAAAGGAAAACCAAGATTTAGAGAGGTGACTACAAGCATTATATCAACTTGAGCCTTGTGGGTTTGAACTCCTCCTATTTTAGATAACAAGAATAGAAACACTCAGCTATGATGTTCTTATCTCCAAAGGAATTAAGAAATTGCAATATCAGGAAAACAGAGGAAGAGCAGATACCAAATATCTACCAGTTTTAGCATTTCTACAGTGGCTTTAAAACAGACAACAAAGTGCTTTCCCAACAAAATGTGGTGGGCATTTTTTCTACACAGGTAAAGAGATGGTACTTTCATCCCATCAGAAAAAAATGTTAGTCTACACACCAAAAATCTCAGAGCATTTTCCTGCATGATTTATCATGAGTTATTGCTATTCACTTTGGGTGGCAGCAGAGGTTTGGGGAATTCCTGGGAAAAAGAAGTAACTTCATCTCAGATACAACTTCTCCTGGTTTTAGTCCATAAGTGTTTTATAGCTTTTGCAAAAAAGGTGCTGCAGGTAACCAAGGAAAGGGGAACATCTTCTGCAGCTGCAAAGTAATTAAAGTTCCTGCTATCCATTTTACTAGCTTAGAGGCTTTTAAAGACCACTGCAAAATCCATTTACAATTCAGTAACTTTGCTTCTTTGGAGCTACGATTCACTCTCCTTGTTTTCTTTTGACAGGCATAGAAAATGAACAAATAGTCCCTAGAATATCCAGGTATATTTAGATAGTCTACATTTACTTCAGCAGCATGATATGTGATGGATGTGGTGCTGTGGAGCATGACACAGATCTGTGTGAAGGATGCTATTTAGCAGCAGACAGGCAGTCCAAGTTATTTATGAAAGAACTAGTATTGTTCATTGTTTTGCCGGTAAAAATTATATATATAACTCAAAGTTGGGGTGTAAATAATGAATAAATCAAGATTTTATAGTTTACTCAGTGTGGCTGAGAAAAATAACGAGACTCGTTTAGGAAGAGCAAAGAGACACTTGTGTTCTCCCCATAAATCTCCTGGCTGGTGTGCATGCCGTGGACATCAGACATCCCTGTGTGGACATCCTGCTTACAAGACTGTAACACGACTGTTGAACCAGAGGATGTATGAAAATGAAACATGCTACTTTCACTGCCATGTCTGACCAAACTCAGCTGTTCAGTACAGGGTTGGCATGAATGCAAAGACTACAGGTGGAGCAAAGCCCTCGCTAGAGATCAGCTCTGAACCACACCAGCACTTCGGCACAGGGGCTGATGCAGCCCCTGGATTTTACTCAGGTAAATGTATGACGCTGTGACTGAAGATGGCTCTTCCTACGATCTCTCTTGGGAATACAGGGGTGTGCCTTAAACCATTCTCAAAAGGGAATCCCGCAACTCAGTAACTCTCACACTGGACTAAGTGGCGAGGTACTTACCTTGTTCAAATATGGAGATCCAACTGGCCAGGGCATACCCAGCCTTTCCCTTGGATTGCTGTGTCCAGAGGAAACCTGAGTATCCAGGCAGCCTTATTCCAAAGCAGTGCTTGTCCTTAACCTGGAAAACAAGGTATGTATCAACAGCTTTTCTATTACAAGAATATTAAATACTCAGCTTTGAAGTAATTTACATCCAAAACACATGGGACTATAGGTCTGTTCCCACTTATATTTTTCATCAACTATCTACTTTTTGCTTGGAGAGATTTCTGCAATCAGTGTGTGTATGATGGTTCTCTAATCAAGTAGTTTAACCTGGTCAGAGCCCAAAGATTACCTCTTCATTCCTACAACTCTACCGATGAGCACTGTGCACTTACCATCTCCTCCAAACTTTCTAATATTTTATCACAAAATACTGTACTTGGCTTTTTTTTTTAAACAATCTATCAATAAAACAGATCAAGAGAACTACATAACAAGAATCTCAACAATAGATCTTAAGTTGAGGAATGAATAAAGTATCTGAGAAAAGACTTTCACATCTGCTAACTAAAATTACACTGTCCAAAGTTACTGCAGTGAACACTGAAATACAAATTAAATGACAGAAATATCTGTTCTCATACTGTGACTTTAAGATGACTATATGGGGCCTTGAAACAGAGATGTTCAAATCCTTGTAAGTGTCCTTGGTAAAAAGTTAGTGCCTGAAAACAATAAAGGCAATGCAGCACCACTTTGCAACATATTTTTTGAAAATATACACTCCAGTCAGCCTCATGGACACAAATTAATGTAGTTCAGCACTTGAGGAAATTCAGACAGCAGAATTTCTTTGAGATCTGACATAGACAAGGAAGGAGTGAGGGAACCATGATTCCAGAGGCAAAATATTAATTTTCTATTCAATGAGAACTGAAAAGGAGAATGGCTTGACATGTTTAGGAACAAAAGAAAGCATGGAAAGAATGTTGAGGAAGGAAACAGAGAGTTCTGTTCAAAAGACAGGAGAAAGTGCAAAGCACATTTTATAATATTATAAAATTATAATTATGAAGAGCAGGTTGACTTTACTGCTCAGACTCAAGGATCTGTTTTAAAAACTGCTGAGTCTTGACTTAAATGGAAGTTTAAGAGGAGTTTCTTTCAAAGACTATCAAAGGTGGAGCTTACATGGTTAAGGTCAAGACATATATAGTGCTTTCTCTCTTTTCATCAGCCACACTCCTGAAGATGTCTACAGAATAAAGCAGCAGTATTGGTATATATTTAACTAAGTAAAAGGAAAATGTTGAATTGTTTAACCTTGGTACACTCAAACAACATCAAGATAAGAACTCAATGACAATTGCTATCATTTATTGTTTCCCAAGTAACGGAAGTTAACGACTGGAAAGCCACTGAGTCAAAAAGAACACTTTAAAGAGGGACTTAAAGACGCTGCTGCATTATCTCAGCTCATACAGAATCTTATTTTTACCCACCTCAGTTTCTCTTATTGCATTCATAAACAGATGGACTTCTTCACATGTGGTTTTTTTCTGATGAAAGCATCTTTCTATACAGCAATATTGATCCCTTGGGGAGAAATCTGTGATGCAAATAGGTTTTAGCATTGCTCAGTGAACAGGCCACACAACTAGCACTGACTGGGACACAGGGTTCTGGGACAAGGCAAATAGGAAGGAGAACGCACTTAGCAAAGACAGCATTTTCCAGTGCACTTCAGTTCTGAGAGACAATTTGAAGCACATGCTACAGAGATTTGACTTTCAGACACCAGAAAGCACCAAAGGAATGTGTCTTTTTGCCCCCTGCAGCTGGCATCAGTGCTGAAGACCAAACAACATAACAAAACCCAGCAGAAAAGCACTCTTTTCACAGACCTAAGCAGAACCTTGCTTGTCAGGTGCTTGAGAGAAACCTTCCTGCTATTTGGCTTTTGCACTCAAGCGTTCCTTCAGCCAGGATGCATCCATTACTGTGACTGCACCACACATCACAAATGGAGTGCAGAGCAATGGAGTTAAATGATTGTACTAGTGCCTGGTGGGCAGTTAACAAACAGGCATTTTTGTGTGGGGGAACCTTTGAATGCTTGGGCTCCAATGCCTCCTAGACTAGGTGTAAATCATCAGTCCTGAGTGCCTGAGCTGCACGAGCAGCTGGGAGCAATCAGCTCTTAAAGGAACATCCCAGTTGCGGCCTGAGTGTCTGACAGGGCTTGGTGTTATAACTTCTTGGGAGAACTGAGGCTGTTGTGGCCATGAGGCTGCAGGAGCCAGACCAGTCACGTTCATCTGAGGATGGCTCACAGGCACACAGTGACCTGATTTCTCTGATAATGTGTTCAGAGCCTGACCAGATGGCATTGTGAGTGTAAGATGCTTATCCTATAGGAAATCTGTCCTTAGCTCCCTTGTGGAGCCTCAGCCTGAAGATGTGGAATTAAATCCCTCATACTTAAGGATATTCACAGTCAGTACATCTGAAACACATGTACATGCATTTGGCACAAAGATTGAATGTTGGCACAAAGGTTGAATGATAATGCGAGCAAATCCATATCCATATACTGAAATTTCTAGCAGAGATCCCACCATTGAGACACTAAAACCAGAAGTAATTTCTGGGAATTCCTTCTGTACCAATAGCCCTGCTCTAAGATCAGAAAACAAAGAATGATGGAACAGTTACGTGTTCAAAACCAAGCTAGATTATCCAATGACTGCTGTAGGTCTTATAATACAGAAAGCTACTGGAACCACAGTCATATGTGGATTGGAACCAACACCCTTGCTCCTGCCATTAGGGAGCTCTCTTTGCTCCTTACCAGCAAATTTAAAAAATGAGTCCTGCAGAGCAATTAGCTATGATGAAGATAACCACTTATGTCTGATAACAACTGGCTGATACGACGTAAAAAAAAGACTGTGTAAGTGGGTTTCCCCCTTAATCTACAAGAGGGACAAAAGAGACAGGCTTTGGATAAATTCTTCTCAGAAAAAAAACTTCAATAAAAAGTGCATATGCATTTGACCTGCCTCCACAATCTGACAGTATTTTCCTAAAACTAGTTAGCAATAACTTTGGACAAAACAGTCAGGCAACAGGTCCTCAGATTTAATCCAATGAATACTGAAGGCACGAGTCTTCTACTTAGTTTTGGCAAGAGTTAGCTGTGTATCTACACAGGAAATATTTAGCCTTCTGCTTTTATATTTCAGCTCAGTTTATTGTTTGAAATGACATTATTCACAGAGGAGTTTTCCTTGGCAAATGGGAGCACAAGAAGTTGCCCCTGTAGTCCACAC
Organism: Anthoscopus minutus; assembly: GCA_013399455.1. NCBI lineage: Eukaryota > Metazoa > Chordata > Aves > Passeriformes > Paridae > Anthoscopus > Anthoscopus minutus. The sequence continues at coordinate 165,550 of VWYI01025731.1, read as the reverse complement.
TTTGGATAAAAAGAACTTCTCCAGAGCCAAAATCCTGAATTCTTTGAGGATACCTGGTCCCTTGCATCAGTTGTAAGTGTCTAGAGAGCTGAAAAGCCAACACCAAGAGACCCCATTACCCCTTTTGGGATAATATTTTGTATAAAGAGCAGATACTTTTATTTCTCCTACTACCCACTTAGAGAAAAATAGATCCCAAAACGTGCCTCTACACTCCCTGTCAGCAGGGGTCATTTCTCCTGTGCTCCTGACAATTCACAGTCATAGTGGTCAATAAAACAGACTGATTTGCTGTTAGCTGGTGGTATTAAGCTGTAAACAACGAGGAGCCACCTGGCTCACTTAATTGACAGGGTCAGACCGGGACTCAACATCTGTTCTGTGAGGCAGAGAGACATTTCAGAAACATCTTTATTGCAACTTAAGGGCTGTGCAATTTTCTTGCTTGACAGCCGAATGCACACAAAACCACAAGATACAAGAAATGCATTTGTCAGCTTGGACAAGATAATTTACTACTTTATATAAGCATACAGCTTGTGTATTTTGAAAAGCCACTGAGCAAAGATATTTCTCTTACAGTAATGCCAGATAAATACATGTAGAAGTGAAAGGAAAACAAAAGGAAGAACAGATGCATGTAAGGGAAACCATGATCAGATGGTAGCTCTGTTCCACCACATGGGGAAACAGCCTGGTATATAAGAGTCAAACTCTGCTGAGGAATTACTTTCAAGAGGACACACAACATTCTGATACCTCTACATGAAGCAACAAAGCATTTGGGCAGCAGTCACAATCCACACTGAAATTATTTGGAGGTTCTTGCTGTAGTCTGCTCAGCCAAGGCAAGGACTTTAGACAAGTAGAATCTTTAACTGGAATAGCCCCCAGGCAGGATTGAGGCCAGTCTGGGAAACTTAGTGAGTAAAAATACTGAAGTGCATTAAATTACGTATTGGGATCTCTCCAGAGATCCAGAGTATTTCTGTAATAATTGTGTTGATGGTTTCTGGGGCTTATGCTTTTGTTATCAGAGGAAACATTTTGCCTGAAGGAGGGTTGGAGAGTTTGGAGCATGCTGTTTGGAGGGTGTAAGGCAAAGAAGAAAATCACAGAGCTTTATTCAGATATAACAGAAAAGGGCTTAAACTCACATTAGAGAACAGAATCCTCAAACCTGTTAGTGATTTTTTTACAGAGCTGTAAGCACATAGCCGTATTTTACAGACTGCTGCAAACAATACCAAAAGTGGTTTTTACATTTACTTGTCATTTATATGCTACAGATTCTTTCTGCAAGCTCCACAAAACAATAAAAATAAGAGATGTGGGCCCCCTGACCAGTAACCAAACAATTAAACACAGTTCTTTCACCAACTTCCTGATTCAGAGGTCTTGCAAGGAGGACTGGCAGTTTTTTCATCCTTGATATAAAAAATGCTATGCATGGTCAGGTCTTCAAAAATAGGAAGCTGAGTGTCAGATCTACCTAATCTCAAAACCAATATGCAAATAAAGTAGTAACAAGCACACAGAAGACCCAGAAATAGGTTCAATTGCTCAGTACAATAGAAACATTCCCCGTAAGAGCAGGACCCTGAGTAAGTGCCCATAAACTTGACCTTTTGGAATTGCATTTGCCTGTGTGTGTTACAACAGACCTCTGACTGCTCCCATTCAACTCCTCTAAATTGTGAAGGGCACCAAAACCATTTCTATCACACTGACAATTATGTTAAGAGAAAGAGTAATACTATGAGTACTGACAGAAAAATTACTATTTGCAATCTGCAATTTGCCCAGCAGCAGAAAAGGTTTCTACTCCTCCTCCTCATATTCACTAGAAGGAAAACAGATTTTATGAACAACCAAGTAATTCAGTTTTAAGGACTCTCCCTCAGGCAGAGAAATAGCAGCAATGCAGAGGACAGTTAGGAAAGGACAGAAGATACATGACTAAAGTATCAGCAGGTGCTTCAATTTCTCTGTTATTCAGCCCTTTGGTATTATTCTTAGCATTTATTTCATGCTCCAGTAAGCTTTGTTTACTAAGGTGATCACACAGCTCTGTTGTCTTGAAACAACAGCTGGCTTCTGGCTTCAAAGGAACAGATGAAATCTGATTAGGTTTAATATCTTTTCAGCATGCTCTTTAATAACCACCTGATGACACTCTAAAGGAAGTTAAAAGTGTGATTTTAAAGCCAGATTTATCCCTTTTGGAAAACATTTTGAAAAGCTTACCTGAATCTGGCCCATCACCACTATTTTAACAAATATATAGTATCTATATTATCTATATCTAGTTTCTCAGCCCTTTCTAAATGATGAGATTTTTATCATCTGTAGAAATCTGCTTCTAAGTGGATTGCAAGCACTGAGCACAAGGACTGCAGGAAAAATCATCAATGATTGATGGTAATACGAACAAACACCTTTATTAATGTAAAATAAATGATTCAAAGAAAAGGTTAATATTCATGTATACTGATAACTAGAAACAAAAGCATTAGCCCTTCACCACCTTTTAGGCAATTTAGAAATGCAAACTACCTCTTAGAAGAAATGAAGCTACCTCTTCAACCAGCTCCCCTCAAATCCCTGCTTAGTACAGAGGAATATCCAACTGACACAAAGTCTGGTGGCAGCTAGACAACTTTGCTTGACTCTTTCTGGCAGGTCAATCAATACAAAGGTGCCTGAATGAAGGAATGAATAGACAGTACTGAAGCCTTTATTAAGCAAAAAGCAATGCACACTCATGTACTATCTGTGAAAGGAAGGTCCTCAAGATAGTGAGGCATGTAGGCAGATGCTTTTCACCCTCCTCTCAGTCTGATCATTTTAGCTGTGGAAGTGGTCCAGGAATCACTGAAAGGACATGCTGAGGACAAGGCTTGCAGTGTTTCCTTTTTTCCATTGGAGTAATTTTTGAACTTATACCTGTAAAACAAACATGAAAAAGAGAGAAAATGGAGAGATTTGTTTATTTGGGCGTGTGGAGAATGGCACAAAACTTTAATATCTGAAGTTCAGCCATGTTTGTATGGGCAGGTTTAGATTAGCAGTGATGTGAAAATAAACAAGGATGTGATGGCAATTTTTTTTCTTTTCATTAGGTTGCTGGAGGTCACTGACTCCCAGCAGCCTATTTTCCATTTAGTGAGGGTACTCAATCACTGAAAGTTTGCTACTGCTGGAAGTTTCCATAGACAGGTGAAGATCTTTATAGACACAGGATGGTGCTCCTGTCTCTGCAGAACATGAATTCTGCCATTGACATTAAACAGTATCTTACCCTTACTATCATCGCATTCTCCCTATTTCCTAGTCAGAAGCAATAGACTGAAATTGGCTTGAAGCATTTGCTTCCTAGGACAGCAATTGTTTCTGATGGAACGACAATATTCTAGGAAATCAGTGGTTTTGCTGCAAAAGTAGCCAGTGGGGTTAGATATGGTTGTACATAACCCTCTCCTCAAGCCACACTGAGCTGATCTCCAAGTGGCTTTGCAGCTTGCCCATAGCACATGCCCAGCACAAAGAACAGTGCAGAGCAATGCTGAAAAACAGTCCCTGTGCTTTGCCTGCAGACTATAAAACAAGTAATATCCCCCTAAAAAAAGACAGCACAAGTCACTCAGAAGTCTCAGCAACAATACAAAGCAAACCCAACATTAGACAATTCCAGTTAAGAACCACACATTAAATAGAAGAATTCAGCTTTGGGCAGTTGCTGCATTAGGCCCAAGCTTTTACAACTGCCTCTCAGTAAGAGTAGAAACTATTTTGATACAAGAAAGTATTTTGATACAAACAGATCTGAGGAAGTCATTTGCAGAAGAAAAGATGCACCCTATATGGAAGCAAATAAACAACAATCCCTGACCTAGAAAAGATTTGGCTGTAGGTAAGGACAGGAGATGATTACAGTAAGCATATTGCAATGCTCAGAGAACCACGGCAGAGTGTAATGGGACAAACAAAGATCATAAAGTATTAGTGTGTTTGCAGCAGTGGAAAGCATTTCAGATTCCCACTGTAGGAGATCTTTGTGGTGAATTTACAGCTTTTAATGGAATGCTTCCTTTGTACTCCTTTCTCCCCCTCAGCACAGTGCATTCCATTGCTCTGTGAGACTAGCATCGCTGGACTTCATCCCCAGGAACCAGCAGTCTGCTTTCAAAGGAACATTCTCTTTGCAAGACTTTTGTCAGAGAGTTGTCATGCCTGTTGCATGTAAAAAAGCCTGAAACACGCCCTACTTTGTCAGATAGCAGAAAGTGCTCAGATTGAATAGTAACAGCTGTGCTGATCATATGAAGTCTCAGTAAGGTGGAAAGGATACAGGATCAGGCAGGCAGCAGCACGTGCAACCCAGCTCAGGCCAGTAGTGACAGAAGCCACCTCTGTGCCTCTGGCATTGCACTCCCCAGGCCTTGTGGGCCAGCTGGGAACCTGCTATTGCTCAAGTCCTCAGTTGCTACTACACCTGCTGATTAAATGAGGAGCCCCAGACAGCTATAAACCCCTGACCCATAATAATTCTGCAATTTGTTCACTGATCCTGGTACCAGTGAGACTCTGCCTATAAAACAGAGCCCATGATTCAGCACTGGGAGACTGGAGAGGAAAGAAAGGCTCAGGTTAAAGGAAAATTGTAGAGTAACACAAAGATTTCCACCTAAATTATCTAAATATAAAAAGTAATAAAGCATTTAAGATATTTTATCAGCTAGAATGAATTTGCTTGGAACTTCAAATTAGTCATTTTATGATTGAAAGATTAGACACAGGAAATAAACTTTTTTAGATGAAATTCTTTATCTTCAGAGTTTAACAAAAGTTATCAGCTAGACATTTTATTGAATTTAGCAACATAAAGACTTAAGATGCTAAGATTATAAAGAGCATGCTAATCCTTTTGTCCTAGACTTATTCATGGTTTAGCTTTTTTCCCTCTGGGGTCTCATTGAAACCAGGGATATTATGTACGTGTACAGTTTTTAGACACAAATATTTAGGACAAATTCAGTCTCAGTCAGTTCTTGTTCCTGGTAGAGCTGTGGGTTCAAAAACTGGATTTTTGGGAATTTACAGAATCACACTGGTTGATCTTTCAAACCATCATCATCATAAAGATGAATGCAGCTACAGATGAAGGGTGACAGAATATCCTGAGCAAAGCCAGGATAATTATTTGGGTTTTCAAATTTTTCACCTGTTCTTATCAATGAGGAACATTGATACTCCTTTAATCAGACTTGATCATATTTCTCTTGCTTGTTTTATAGTACGGGTATTAATTGGATTCTAATCTCTTCTAATCTCATTTCTTCCCAATCCAAATACTCAGTAAGTATCCTAAGAAAAAGAGAACAAGTTCTCAGTGATAAAATGAAGCTACTATTTACCTACATTGAAAATTCTGTGAAGTTTGCAGACAGAAAATACTCTGAGTGCTGTGATTTCTCTGTAATGATTACCCAAATCATATAATGAAACTGTAAACTTCTTTACCTCTATTTGTTTTTTTCTTAAGTTTGGGTACTTTTGAGCAGCAGGATCTTCTACCTTTCTGACCTAAGGGTGAAAAATAATACATTATCAGCAGAGACAGGTTATGCAAATAACTGCACACATACCGTAAATGTATCAGAGTCCACAGACATTTTGCTTACTCTATTCACCACTGACATCCTTGTATGGAGAGATCTGTAAAACAAAGGATTATCATGACTGATTTTTAGATCTCTGCACAGCTTTGTCCCTAATGTGGAACAGGAATTTATTTGCTCTTTTCCATCATTATTCATAGATTCATCAGATGCATGTTGTGAAGTTTTCTTTATGCTTTGAAATGTCACACTGGCAGACAACATAATTATAGTTACACCTCTTTAAGAAAATATAAAAAATTACCAACAGGAAAAAAGAGCCTCTCCATGTCCAGATACACAGGAGTGTAGAATAAATTACTTTGGGTGGGCAAAGCCACTGAAATATTCCTTCCCCACCACACCTAAATAAGTAAGCTGTTGACTGCAGTTGACATAGTATGTGCTGGCCACAATAAAGAAGAAAAGAAAGGTTTACTCTGGAGCTGAGGTGGAGCAGAAAGGACAGAAACAGATGATTTCTCATCAACAAAATCTAACATATGGTCAATGTTTCTTGAAATAATTGAGGCACAGTTTACCAAGGCTGGTAATGGAGGCCGAGTTATCTTATCACCATAATTTAGTTCTGATGTAAAAGGTTTAACATGCAAAGTACATTTATCTTGCACACCCAGACACTTTTACTTTCACGTTGGTGCTTACAGATAAAGAACAGTGTCCTTTGCACATTTCCTCTCCACCTGCTGACTCACTGCAGTAGCATGCACAACAAAAAGAGGAAACTATTATGGGAACTTGCAGGTATTCATTTGTATTTTATTGATACAGCCATCTCCTGTCTTTCCTGGACAGGCTTCCTTTATGCTCCTGAACACACATCTAGAAATCCTCCAACTCCCTTTGCACTGTTCCTTAAGTTTTCCAAGGGTCATGGAAAAGCCTGAATAAAAAGAAGTAGAAAAGGCAAAGGGAGCAGAAGGGCTTCGGGTACCACTGCTCTGGCAAATACCTCCACCATTCAGCAGACTCCAGTAAATGAGAAAACTGGGCAGCTGACAACTAATTAGAAAAACAGCTTCTACATGTTTCTCCATGCTCATAGTTACACATAAAGCAATTCTTAGAAGGTTTCTAGAAAATATCAAGCATGGCAAGTCTGCTGTTCCTGACCTTTGGACACTTAGCTTGCTTTTCCTCATCTCACATTTATTCTCTTCATCTTGTATAAAATACACATTGTGAAAAATCATGGTGAGTCTGAGAGATTTACAATATCAAACCTCAAATCTGCACAGGTAAGTCTAGATTGCACTTCTCAATTAAAAAACTACTGAACTGTCCTTTTGCAAATGCACAATGACATCTGCAGAGATGTGGTATAGATACTGCTAGACAGATGGAAAATCCTCTGTTTTAACTGCTCTGTGAATTTGGAATACTGCAAAATGGTAACTAAGTGCCTCAAGGTACTATAACTGAAGTGTGGAATATCAGTGGTAAAAAAACCCAATCAACCAACAAAAACAAAGGAAAAGTAAGTTTAGACTGATTAAAGGTCAGAAAAGTTACTCTCACTTGTTTGACTGTGCTCTAAAGAACATCTCATATACTCTTTTAACCTGACTGATTCATGTTGCCTTATTTCATAAGGGTAGAAACTTTTTCCATTAATGCATTTCCCACTACTGAGAAAATTATACCATTTTTACATTGGTGGATGGTTCATTATCTACTAGGCAAATATAACAGGAAGTATTTTCAGAAGAGCAGATTTCAGAACACAGATTAAAGTCAAAGTTAATCATGCTGTGCAACAGGCAGTAACGAAGGAAACACTATTGTACAAACCAAAGCACTGATATGCTACCACATTCTGCAGTCTAAGTCTTTTTCTAAGTCCTACCATCCTTTTCATTGTCAAACTCTGTTTCCTTTAACATAGTAAATACACATTTTATATCAATAAGGGAAAGAATGGGAAAAGAAAAGTGTTAGAAGACTATAGATATTCTACCTTCTGCAGCAAAGACACTGAGACACAGAAGACAGACAAATAAAAAGCCACAAAGTGTCAGGAGCTTCATCCTTCCAACTAGTCACGAGATGTTTCCAAGGAGGCTGAAGGAGTGTCTTGGTCTCCTCCAGCACAACCTCAGCTTTTTATAGGATAGAGCCAAAGGAATGTTATGTTCAGAATGGGTGGAGATTTGGCCTTTGTATTGCACCTCAACAGATGAAAAGAAACAGCACTTCCTATTTCAAGAAGCAATTTACTCAGAATCAGGCAGCATAGAGAGTTCTCTACCAGTTACACAGGAGATTGAAGCATTAAAGTACACGGGATATTCTGAGGCAGAGTCCTTGTCCTGTGCTTCACAGCAACCTTCCCAGGGGACCTGGTTTGCTCCTCTGCATGCTTGGAAAGGCAGAGAGCACAGTAGAACTGAATTGGTATGGACAGTGACTGGAGCTTGAAAAAGCAAACCAAACCCAGGGTGTTTTAATCAAAGCAATTGCCAGTGTGTTCTTACCATAATTAACAAGACAGCTGGTTAAGCAGCAGATTTCTGAGTTTATTATTAACTCTCAGTTTCTATTATATCTGAGTAATTAAATTATGGAGATTCCAGCCAACAGTTCAGATTAAGAAGTCATCAAATTCAACATAGTATCAATGTTCACAGAGTGTATTTAAAAAAAAAAAGAAAAGTCCTTCAAGAATGGATTAATGATAGAGTTGTGTCTCTTATAAAAGGCAAAAGGTTCAGGTTTGGCAGCATCCAATTCTCCCAGCTTAATCTGGTTAGATTTGGAATGTACAAGCTATGTAGCCTTAAAAGGTGGGAGCAGTATCTGCAAGCCACCCAAACTTAGAATTACAGCAGGATAAAAGGCTTCACTCTGGTACAAAATATTGCCCCCAGCCCCTATTTCAGATTTGGGATTTGGCTTGTTTCTTGCACTACATCAGCAGCCTTCCAAATTTGGTCACCCATTTATCTACTAAATTTAGCCCCAAAAGCTTATTTCTGCAGTCCTACCTAGCAATAGCCATATATGGTGAAGATTGCTAATGCCTGACAGCCTTTTTTGTTTGCCAAGGCCAGCATTATCGAGGTTCAAGAATCAAATCACTAACAAAACTTGCTACAAGATAATATTATCTTCAAAGTGCTTTATGAAAGCCCTGCCTCGCACCAGCACACCTTGTTCAGACTGCAGGAAGGCCGTTAGCTCACATCCCTGCTGAGCACATCAGGAGGGACTTTCACAGTTCAGATGCAGGGAAAGATGAATGACAACAGAGCGGCAATGTTGTTGTTATGATCTCTGACTTTTGAATATTGAAACATATGGGTATGAGTCCTTATTTTGTACTTTTAAAGTCAACACTTTTGCTGGTTAAGACTGAATCAATTAACATAGATCCCAACTAAGCATGTAAAATGGAGCCAGTCAGCCTACCAACAAAGGTTTGCAGAAGATCTGCAATGTCAGTAAGGCACAGGAAAGGCTTGGTAGAAGAGTAATTTTTACTGCGACATTCAATCAGGCTGTCTGAGTAGTGGTAGCACTGAAGCAAGGATTTCACTTGGTGACTACAGTATTTTATCTCCATTACACTTTCTCAGAAAGTCTCAGGCAAGCTCATATACTGGGGGAAGTGAGTGAACAGCTGTGTAGGGCTTAGTTGCCAGCTGGGGTTAACCCACAACAATACCCAAATAATTTTTCATGTTGTTTTAGCCTTAACTAGAAGCATCACCTTCTCTGTGTGCATAAGAAATAAAAAATGAATACAGAAAAGTAACCAGGTAATATGGGAGATGACTTGCAAAACAGAACCTCATCAAAGTGCTGGCAACACCTACCTCAAAACTCCCCATCTTTCTTCTGAAGTATTTACAACATAATATTGGCAAGAGAAGTATTTACAAAGACTTGTTTTTCTAAATATACATCATTGCACTGTAACTTTACCTATCACCCCAAGCAAGAGAACAGCATGTGCTACCTGAATGCCCCACTTGTTTTCTTCAGGGAAGAGGCAGGCTGCTACTTGGTCTCCTCTGTTACAATCCAAGCCTTCCAGGTACTATGATGGGAAATGAAGCAAACCTGTACAGCCAACACTGCACACCCAAAAAACCCAGAGAGGGGTTTGATAGGAAAAAGAACAGGCAACCATTTTTATACGGACAGCATCTGTCTGAGGAGTTTGTGCTGGCTTACTGTCAGGCTACTCTTGGAATGCAAGCAAAACTTTCTAAAACTAAAATACTGCATGAATTTATCAATATAACCTATTGGGGTGGGGATATTGAAAGCAATTTGTTTATTTTCACCAGTTGAGAGGTCTAGTTGCAAACCTTTAGAGATTCTTTTGACTAGATATTGGGGTCCATGCACTATATCCTGCTTAGCAGTTTTGAGAACAAACATAGCTGAGGATTTTTTTTTCCCTCATAAACGGAATACTTTCAGAAGAAATTTTGGTGCTTTATATCTTAAATTTCAGGCTGTAAATGCTGATCATTGCTGTGGTTAAACCCTGTAATTCTTAATATCCTGTTTCATGTTTCTATAAATGCTAATGTTACAGGAAATGTTAAGCAAACTGAAAATGGAAGACTAGAAGCAATGACTTAGCATAATCTTTATACTTGTCCTGAGATAAAAGTCTTTACCAAATAAGGTTGCAGAATACACAAAAAAATAAGACAGAACAGTGTCAAGGGAGTGGCAGGAGACAGGAGATGGAATAAAACCACTGATTACTAAATAGCCTGCTAACCTGTGTCCTTGGAGTCTGTCAGCTGGAAGTTTGAGGTATCTGTATGATAGTCTTCTGTGAGAAATTAATTTTTGCTGCTATATATCTTTCCAGCTCAAAAAAAAGGCTGGGAAGGAAACTGAGTGCAGGGGTATTTCTGAATCATCCAGGGAAATAAGGGATGCATCCTGAGATTTGCATTAAGTTCACATTAATGCACGATGTTCAAAAGCCACATAGGATGTCTCCCAGAATCTTTAAGAAAGTAGTTTTTCTTAACATTAAATTAAGGCATGATCCAGAGTCTCCTTTTGTGCTTGCCAAAACTCTTAAATTTGCAATCTTCACAGAGTCATTATTTTTGGAGGTGGTAAGCTAATATAAGATTCATTAGTATTTCTAAAGGTCATGCCATTCTAAGAAGAATCTGCATTTTGTATATGAAAATTTCTTCTAACCAGGTTGAAGCAGCTGTTTGTGACATAAGGAGAATAACATAGCTGGAGCAAATGGTCTTGTTAAATTAGAGCTAAATGGAACTAATTTTTGAGCTGTAAGAAGGCAGAAAACATTAAGAACTTTCAGGGTACAAAGTTAATTTAATTCAAGATAGACAAGTTATGGTCAACCAATGTAGTTATTCAGAAGCATGTGTAGAAACTGAAGGCTGTAGCAGTCACCGTATGAGAGGCAGAATGACAGCAGGATGTAGTAACTAACAAGGATCAGAATGAAGAATGACTGAGGTTATAATTTCTCCTTGCAGTTTATGGTGAGCTGATAAACACTTTGAAGACTGTCCTGCAACAGGGTTTAAAGCATCTCTGACAGCTTTTTTAATGAGTGCCCTGCCACTCCTCAGGTTGTGCTTGCAAGTAAAGCCTCTGCAGAGCTGCCATCTGGCGCGGTTGTGTCTCAGGTGTGCTGTTCAGGGGGCCTAAGCTCTGTGTGTTCACTCCATTCTCTTCACAGGGCCCTGTCCTGGATAGCTCTATAAAAGTGGAACTTGCAACTCTTTTTTATTTTGCTTGGTTTTACCGTTCCTCCTGCTGGCAATGTGGTAAAGGTAGAACAACAGATGTTTCCCCTTTCCCCCCATTTACTTAATGTGCTCTCTCTCTGGTTTTTCAAAGTCAAGATGTGGTGAGGTTTATCTGGTTGGTATAGGCTCCTAAACGGCATAATGAAATCCAGCAAGGGTTCAGGCCAGAGACATTTACATTGGGTGCTGTGTTCAGTATGTGTGTGTGATGGAAACACTTTCTTGTGATAGCCCAGTCTTCTAGTTCAGGCAAGGTATGATTTAAGAGACTGTTTTGACAGTTAATCTGCCAGAGCTTGCACTTCCATGGGGTGATGAGAGGAGCTGTGTAACCTTATCATTATGGAGTGTAACCTTCTCATTATGAAGGCAGATCTGTTCCCACTGCATGTTACTTCCCCCAGAGTAGGAAAAAAACAGGCACCCAAGCAAGGAAGGTTATCCCTCTTGCTACTTACCATGGCTCTAGAAGATTCATCCTTGTTTCATTCAGCACTTTCTTTGCTTTGTTTTTCAGAAAGATGATAGAAGAAGATATCTGCCATTCTGTACAAAGAAACTAGTCTGGCTACTCAATGCTTAGATCCAGAAAACTTGGTAAGAGGAAGTGAGTGGTACAACGACAGATGTCTTGGCAGGCATCTCACTCCTCTTTTCTTGAACAGATAAGGTGTTTACTTCAGCTGACAAGCCTCCAAAACAGAAAATACTGTGCAGATGTCAGCCCCTAGGCTTTTGGAAAGATTTTGAGATTGTTCTGCATATTAATCTCTTTCTTAAAAACATGAATAAGCCCTGTCTCTGCTATGTGATAGGATGTCGTTGCAGAGATTACAGAATGTTATGTCCTGATGCTGTTAACTTGGCCACTGTCACCTTATTCTGTACACTGAAGATATGCAGATAATTTCATAGAAGCAAAATTAGTTGGTAATAAAGTCCAGAACTTGAACTAAGGAGTTTAGAGGCTAAAGAGGCTAATCTTTCCATTTCCATAATGGTATGAATTTCATCTTCCTGCCATCTCCTATAGACATTTGAGAACATTCCATTGTTGATCTACTGTCAGCTTGCTAAAATCCCATAGTCCAGTTTACTGGGCACCATTACAATGCACTGAACATCAAAGCATTTATGGTCACCTCAGTTGTACTTAACGTGACTAGGAAGGAGCTAAAGAAAAGACTTCAGCAGCAATGGCTTTTCTTTTACATAAAAGTTTGATGAGACAGAACTCTGCTGAAGCTTTTAAGAGCCCAAGTTTTGTATGAATACATCTGTGAGATATAAATTATGACAGAAGAGTGAGATTTTTGCATTTCAGCTCAGCTGGTAGTTCTTATCCCCTTGGGACTCAAACATAATTTGTAAACACATGAGGAATTTTGTTTTCTTATATTGGGTGGGAGGAGGGATCTGATGAGTGGCTCTTGCTCCTACAAGTTCTTCAGAAGTCCTGCGGGAATGTAGTCCCATAAGACATGCAATTTGTTTTTGATTTTGCAGGTTTTTTTAACTTGTGGTATCATTTTTCTTAGAAAAGATGCTGATGGATGAGGACATATTACACTGCTTAGGAGGAAAAAAGTGATCTTCATCTCTGGATGGAGCATCGCTAGTCAGGAATAGTAGAGTCAGTAGTTGTGCAACATCTTGTGAGCAGTCTAGGTGGGATGATGCAGTGATTTTAGACTCACACATAGTAAAGGAAGACCTGTAACTCCAAGGCTATGATTGATACAAGTACATTATCATGTCTCTTCTATCTCACCATTGCAGTGGTGCTGAATTAGTGTCTAGGAAGAAGTCTGGTACTTCCATAGATATTCAGACCACCATGCAATTTTCAAATATGTCATGTTAGTATTTTTCATGAGAGTTATATTTAATCCTGGATTTTCCAGTTAAAACTTTTTAATTAAAGTTTTTCTCTGATAATGGTTAGAAGCTTTTTGTTTTCTTCCCTACCCCACTTTAATTTTTTTGTTGACCAATAGTACAAGAACGGGATGTTATGATTTTTCTTTAAAGGAAACTGCGATAATTAAAAAGAACACTTTCAGTAGTTCTTTTTGGCGTTCCTCACTAGCAAGAACACAAAATGTAATTATGTAATACATAATGTATTACAAGGTTGCTCATTCACACAAAGAAAAACAACCACCACTATAGTGCAGTAAAGGTTTAGCTACTGCGTACAAGCTCACAAAAGAAATGCCTTACAGCAGTACTAAAGATTTATTCTGAAGCTTAATGATGTCTGCAGGAACACACCAAATGGTGTCAAAACTGAGTGAATGAATTAGCCAAGATGGTATTTTCTGGACCTGTTCCTATTCATCACTGCCAAAGGAGAGGTGGTTAGAGATCTAAGAGCCATCACTCTCAGATATGCCAGGTTTGTGCTTGAATGGTGTCAGTTCTGTGTGGTATTTGGCAAAATAGGGTGGGTGAGTGCTGGGCTAGTGCCTGAAGTCACACCATGTGCTACAAGGTCACATGCCTCTGCAGCAGCTGCCCTTCCAGTGCCAGCTGACAGGTCTGGACAGCCACCCCCATCACAGCTGCCATGGACTGATGGATGGTTTCCTGTATTGCAAGAGCCTGTCTCTGACTTTCCCCATCTCCCTTTCTTAACAATTACTAAAGTAGGTAAAGGTTACTGAGATGGTTGAATATTGATATAAAAATCCAGTTCTTGCTTAAACACTCTGTCGAGGGGTTATTTAAATGCATTCCCTTTTTTTATTTCCAGATGGTCTAGTTGAAAATTTGGAGTGAACTTACGGCAACAATTTCTAAATTCTATGAACAGAAGTTCAAGGAAAATGATGCTGTGTTGTTGCATTATTTTCAAATACTGAAGAGCTTATAAAAAAATGTTCTGCTCTTTAATGACAACAGGAATAGGAAGGAATTACCTTTGTCTTGGGACAAATTTAAGTTACATAAAGACACCAGGAATGCCCTGTTACATTGTTATAGGTGAACTATTATTTAGGTTTTATGAAGGTATGTGTGTATTACCTGACAGCATTCAGCAGCATTAGAGGTGGGGCAACCTGGATGAAAACTGCAAAGTTAATCACATCCAATAATTTCATTAGGTGAGATCTAAATTTCATGTGGCATTCTGCTATGCAAACTTACAACACTTGCATCAGTCGCATCTGGCCTTCTTAATTATACTCGCTGACAGTGAAGAGCAGTTTCTTAGGCAAATAACTGGTTTATATGCCTGATGAAATTGAAGTAAATGACTAAACATTATGTAGCCACTTATTTAGATAATTTATCTAAAGTTTATCTAAGGTTTAAAAGGATTATTACTTGAAACATCATGAAAATCTGTAAAACCAGCCGTAATCAGTAGCAAAGATCAGAATTTAATTAAATTGTGGACTACACACAATGTTTATGTCTTTAATGCCCTTTGGTACACTTAATAAGGAATTACTGTAGAAGGCAGGGAACTTTTAGCCAAATTCAATTTATGTATTGATGAGTTTTATGATCCCAAGTAGGTCTGCCAGGTGTCATTGACACTTGTGCTGGCTTTGTATTTTTATTTCACATCAAATCAGAGCTGTCTTAAGATATATCCTAATTTCTGACTTAAGACTTCAAATGTAAAGCAATCAACTCAATTTTCTTTTTTTTGGAGACTAGCAAAATACTGTTAGTACTATAATCTCATCCACAGAAGCCAAGTCACACCTTTCCACAAGACTGAGCATAAGTGATGCTCATGTTTCTTCAAAAGGTTATTAGATTTCTTGTTGGTCTCACTTTCCATGTAAACACCTCCCATAAGCAGTGTGCGTTTCTACACGTCACTATTCCAACAGTCCACAATCCCTCCTTTGGTTCATAGTCAACCTCTAAAACTTCAGCCTCAGTATCTAGATGTTTTTTGCCTGAGTTTTCTTCTGTAACAAGCTCATGTGACTGTCATTTAAGACAGATCCCCATACATTTCAGATTTTGAGGACAAGCAAACTGCTGTGTTAAGCTACAGTAAAAATATTAAGAAATTAAGGGTATCAAATTGCTTAAAAAGATAAAACTCTGAACAGGCTACTTAAAACTGACATGATCCAAAAATTTCTTCCTTCTAAGAACTACAGATGTCACTCCAGCTATAATAGTGCCAGGAACTAGGCATCATTGTGCCTTATAATAATTGGGCACAAAGGAGCTGCAACAAGGTGCTTCACAATCCACTCTTTCTTCCCTCTGTTTGAAGAGTCAAAAAATACTAGTGTGTGAGACACATAAAAGCAAGCACTGGCTGCAATAAGTGGACAACAGGTTACGTCAACAGAACCACTTCAAGTGTGGCCAGTATCTTCCAGCTGGGAAATACTCCCACAAAGGTGCTAGCCAGTGAAACAGAGAATCAACTCTGCAGATTTTTTTTACAGAGGAATATGTACTCTCTTACAAAGGAAATTGTAATCATAACCAAAAAAATATTTATAGTGCTGTTCACCAAGCTGTTAGTGCAGGGGTACTAAAATATTTCTGCTAACATGGGGAAGTGAGAGCAGTCAACTTGTGAGACTAGAATTTTATTGTTCATAGGTCACTACATAAACATATTTGCCAGAAACTGAAAATATGAGCTGCTGACATTAGGTCAAAATTTTCTTGGCCCGGGAACTCCCCTTTTATTCCAACATACAGCAATAGAGTCTGGAAAGTATAAACTTCTCACTGTTAAATCAATTTCACTGTAGGGAACATTTCTTTTAGACCATGTTTAACATATCAATTTAGATAAAGAGTTAAATAGACTAAAGCACACAACAGTATGGCAAATTTATGATCCTGGGCTTTACAATTTGACATCCTCAATTCCCAGTTTCTGTGTCAAATGTGGAAGTGTATACACACTTCCAAGAGATGACCACAAGGAGCACTTCTGGACAGATCTTCATCCGCAGTACAGGAATTTAGCCACCAGAAGAAAGACATAGCTATATTGCCATTCAACAGTTTTATAAATCTAGTATCAAAATAAGCTAGCTAGTCCAGCCAGTCAACATTAAAGCAAGGAATTCTCATGGGTACCCAAAAAGGAGATTGAAGTTCATGTGGGACAAACACTGCATAGCTCCCACACCTTGTTCTCCTTGACTTTTTGGTCAGCTAACCTGTCAAATCCTGTTTAAACAACTGCTTAAACTTTTCTGAAATTTCTGCCCCGGTCAAAATCATGATTGCATTTAGGGCCATATGGAATTTATTCAGCTCTTCTTAAGGCATCACTAAAATATACATTTATGAAACTTAACTGGAAATTGATGCATTTAAGCAGCATTTCATGAAGTAGCTTGTACCCCCATCTGCCTATGGGATACCAGTTCAAAAATTACTTCCTTTACTATGCAACAATGGTAAAAAAAAAAAGAAAGTAAGAGTTGAACTGCCATCAAACCCCTTAAAAAGCAGGTAGGATTATTTTATTCATATATTAAAAATAATTTACTTTCCCAAAATAATGTACAATTAGAAGCAGTTCAGACTATTTTAAACACAGAGCTGGAAAGTGTTTGAGAAGAAACTAAGACTGAATCACATTGCACTGAACCAATATGCTGAAATGCTTTAAAATTCTCACTTGGAGCATTACTGCTTTAACCATGAATGTTTATTTAATATGTGCACTAGGTAGGCTGTCAGACAGTTGCAAAGGTGAGTCTCTGTTTATTTTTTCCTGCCACCTCCACCACCTGCAAGCATGGTGGCCACTCGAATGAAGATGTTCAGTGTATCAGTGTAGATACCCAGGCATCTAGGAAACAAGAAATCACAGTCACTACTGTTGAACAAACACAGAATTATTAGGTGTTTCACACCGTTATACTTCATTTAAAGAGTCTGCATGAACTATCTTTACAAAACCCAGCTATGACTGTCCTTAGTGCTTTGTATGTCAAAGAACACCTACATTTTTGTTCTATCACCTCTGGCAGCAAGAACTATTTACAGAAATCCTAACAGACAGTATACCGCTCTCATAAAGGAGCCTCTGCTTTTATATTTAACTTTGATCTGTTTATTTCTAAGAAATATTCAAGAAGATCAGTATTACACTAATTAGAATAAGACAGAACCAAAGAGGTAAGAATTCACCTAGGAAGACATTTTTAAGAAAGTTATTTGTTAGTCAGACTTGATCTTTAATGAAGAGTCAATCCTCCCTTCACTATCACACCATTGCAGCTTTTTTATTTAGTGACAAAGACTAATAAATATTAAATGACTATGGGAAGATTAACTTTTTTGTCTCAACTGATACTGACAGTTATTTTCAGAAAGCAGCTACAAATTCTGCCAGCAATGCTTTAGAAAACAAAAAAAATGGTTCAGAATATATTGTTGGAGGCATGTAACACCACGTGCTCAATTTTATTTCTCACAACTCTCAAAATTATTTCAGTTTTAACTTCAGTAGCTATTTTCTCACTGTTGTTTTCAAACCCTGTAATTCTTCACATTTAACAGCAATACACTTTTGAACAATAAAATGCTACTTTTCAAGCATACTTCAATTTAACTTGAGGCAAATTCTTACCCAGACAGAGATCAGCTGTGGCAACAGAGAACACTTACGCATTGATGGGGTCGTATTTAGCCACTCCGTAGAGGGGCAGAGTTTCAGCTCGTTTGACCACCAGCTGTGTGTCGTAGAGCAGGAACATGCCAAAGAGCACCAGGCCACCATAGACCGCTACCGAATACAAGCCGGCGCCAAAAGCAGAGGTGGGAGGCAAGAACATGGATCCTGGAGAGGAATGTACAACAGTGCTAAAGGTAACAGTGTGTATCTGCTACTCTGAGTTAGGTCAAACTCCAGTCACTGGAACATGCATTTTCAGTAAGTGTTCAACTCTCAGTTTGTGGTGTGTGTTTGATACCAAGAGCTTTAGCACGCACACTGAAGATGTCACATATACAACGCGATCCATTCATTTTGAATACCCCAGGGAACTGCGCGTTTTTCTTCAGGTGAAAGTGCCTATGACTACAACAATGACTGAAACACATTAAGGAAAACAAATGGATCAAGAATTAAGATCACATTTTCTGCCTTCCCTACTCACTGGCAGTATCTAAAATACAAGGCACACCTATTGCCTATTTGTCAATCAACATCTGCCAGAACTATAATATCACATTTGTTTTCAATAACAAATATGACAATATTTTCTGCCGTGCTGGAGTTGCAAGGCCTATATTTAAGGCAAATCTTCACTGGGCAGACAAGCCTGCAACTAACTGACTTGGTAGCTTAGGTTTATAACCTACTTTACAAGTCAGTACTGAAACAGTATCTTACCAATTGAAGATGCAATAACAAAGCCTAAACCTATGCCAAGTGGTCCTCCCATGTCCAGGAATTTTTCACTCGGAGCACACATGGCCACAGTTGAGAGCCCTCCAACAATTCCAGCAGTGTACCAGGCAGCTCTGATCAGCAGAGGACCACCAAGGAAGGCCAGAGGAGCCACCACTGCACCCATGACACCTAGGCAAAGCAAAAGAGAACACACATAGGACTTGGAACACCGCATGCCAAACTCACTTGTGATTTTTTAATCTCCAGTCAGGTGGCATGGCTCAAACTAATCCACACACAGCACAACACCAATGCACTTGATTGTGCTCTTATCTAGAAGGGAGCACAATAAATCAGCGACCTTAAATTCCATGATGTACTTTCATTTACCACTAGAGTACTTCAGGGAGCTCATCTTGGGAAGAAAAGACTAACAAAAGTCAACATACTGATTGGTTTGTAACAGAGCTGGTAAGAAGAGATATTTAGTATGGACTAATCAACTACATAATAGCATTAGGAACATGCAACACTGAAAAGCAGGAAAGATTTCTATACAACCATTAGCTAGGCAGGTAAGTCAGATTTTTTTGCTAGAGGCTTGTAGGAAATGTGTATCTAGCCCATTAATATCTCATTAGGTTGTTTCACTTAATAACAATCACTACAACAAACAATTTCTTCTTGGCAGACACATTAGCTCTGGAGAGGCAAACATGATTCCAGTGCCCAACATCCACATGTCTTTTCTGAACAACAAAAATATTTCTAGCAAAACACTTTGGAAAAACAAGAGCCATTGTAATTTGAAGCAGGCATCATTAGTGAGAAATTTATTTGTACTCACAGCTTAAAATACCTGATGGACAGACATCTCAAAAGTAAACTAATACTAAAATCTCTTTTTTTAGTTGTGTTTTCAAATACCTCCTATTGTGCACAGCTGAAGAGTGGCTAGTGTCAGCAAGAACACTTACAGAAGTGGTAGTGTTAGAAAGCAGTCACAAACCAAAGCAGCCATGAAACCATCCAGACATGAAACCATTCAATGTGGAGTATACATACCCCAAGTTTAACTTGAGCATGATTTTTAGAAGATTATGAAAAACACTAGAGTTCTGTTAAGGACTCTTAAAGACATCTTTCCCTGACATTTAAGAGTTCTTGCTGATCTCTGAAAAAATCTTAACTCCCCTACAGGAGTATATAAAAATTTACTTTAAAGCCAGAGTTTTGTTAAAGTAAGCATCTGGCCACACTGAAGTACAGACATCTCTACAACAAACACTAAAACCACATACCTGAATGCATCATCCATGCTGCGTGTTTGGCCACTGGATTATTTTCATAGGATATGCTCCTGACCAACATTCCAGCACCAATCATGGCTGCAAAAGTTGCACCAATTGCCTGAAGAAACAGCATTACAGAGCTCAAGTTAGCATATGGACATACGGTCTCTGTTCTAATCTCCTAATCTAAAAGTCAACATGGATTCTGAAAACAGCAACCTAATTCACAACTGGAGAATTTATCAATTTTACTCCTGTAAGGCTATCGTCATATCCTTGCAGATCTTAGCTTGCAGTAATTTTCATTTATTTTTACTCAGTTTTCTAGAACTCGAAATTTAGCAGTTAAGCCAAGTTAACTCCCTCGGCTATGTAAAGTAAGAAAAGGAAAACCTGTGGTTCTGCCCCTCACTCTCATTAAGGTACCTAAAATATGTTTGCCTTCATTTTCTTGTACATTTCTCCACCTTTGGCTACCAATGATTTTTTAACCTCAGTGCCTCTTCTTATTCATAGTTCCAAACAGAATCATTCCACATCTACCAAACCAGTCAGAAGTGTTCAACTTTTATCACCAATGATACTTTATCAAATTAATCTCCCTAAGTTATGTAGGTGTTGGCATTTACCTGTTATTGTTTCACTCCACTCAATACACTATACTAAGCATGTACTAAGTATATACTAAGCCTACCAGCGTTGTTTCACCCTTGGCAAATAGAAGTCAGTTTTCAAAGTGCTACACAGGAGAGCACAGGGAGGATTAAGAATGCACAGGGACCTCAGTTTCTATTGACAGACAGCAATATAAACTGTGCCATTAGCTTTAGGCAGCTATTTCTAAAAAGTTCTTATTTGCATATATACAGCTGGTAAGGACATCTTAGCGTTTTTTTGCTCATGTAGCTTGTCTTTGACAAACCATCAAAGTAGTATAGAAAAAACATGCTAGAACGTGACTAGGATCACCAAATCTTACATTAACAAAGTACCATCAGGATACCTGAATAGTCTTTATGGGCAAGGACATCAATGTAGGTTAAGTTTTGCCTTACTTTCCACCTAGTTTACATTTAAAAAACAAAAAGTTTGTCTTTTTAATATATTAACCATCATTTGGGGACATTTCTCAGCAAATACTTTTATGACAAAGCTTACCAGCCAGGAGCCCTTTGTCATGAGGTTCATGAGTGCAGGAGATCTGCTCACTGCTGCAGCAGACAAAGCTGTCATGCCAACGCTGCCCGCAAAGTACATGTATGTAGACTGAATTCTGTCCTTCACATACTGTGGCCAAACACTGAAAAAGAAGCAGTAATACAGAGCTGTGCAGTTACCAAGTTCAGAATGGAAAGCAGCTAAAAACACAATCAAGCTGTTAAGTGCATTCATAGCCATAGATATAAGGGAGGTATCATAACAGTGATGTGGTCTAGCAACTTCTGCTGTGAGTTTACTTTACAATGGGGACTGAACTTGTCTATCTTGCTGATTTAATCGAATGCTAACTCAGTAGAAAAACTTAAAATTACAAATAATGCTAACTGTAATTCAATTCTGAATGCTTTTAACTACAGAAACAATAACAGAATGGTGTGTGTATATAACAAACTGGTTTCAGGTAAAAGAGCTACAGAGTATGTACTGACACTAAGCAGCCTGCTGAGCAGCTCCCTAATTGCTGAGTCACAGTGCACATGGCTATCTGACACCAACGTCATTTTGAGAGCTCTAACAATAGCAACAGACCTAGACATAAGGGAGTTTCTGCAGTATCATTTGCTCACAGTACGAAGAACCTTCCCTGCTAACACTAAATTTAAACATAGTGCACACATTCTTTCCCGCTCCACTCTTTTGACCTGTTATTCAAGGCTTGTGCAGAAAAGACATTCCTCTATCTATGACAAGCTTCTCAGACACAAACAGCACACATTTGTTATAAATGCAGACTGTAACTTCCAAATACAAATGCAAAATATCCCAAACACACATTTCTCCCAAGCCCATGCTTATTACTACCCATCTTTTAAGTCTAACTCTACAGTTTTGCCATCAGGAAGGGTACTTTTGGCCACGAAGCAATTCACACAAGTTTTAAGAACACATTTATTAGATCAAAGCTTATGCCAACATACAGTGTTTAATATAGACTTTAACAGTTGTATTAAAGTTTAATGAACAATCTCATAAGAACAACAAAGAAACTGGTCTTAGCAATGCTTTTCAGAAGACCACACTTCCTAAGTTATCTGAGGCACACCTCATAAGACAAGTTTATATACTCTTCACATTAGATTGAGCAAAACAAACTCACTCAGGTTACTATCCATTTAAGGCTGAATAATTCTAATTTTGCTTTAAAAACCTGCAGAGGCATAGGTGGGGGTTCACTCTTCAGAGCTTAAAAAATGTGAATGTACACTGTGTAATAGCAGTGACAGAAGAGAGAGAGTAAGAGATTTGCTTCATTAAAGAAGTAACTTTAGTCACTTTTCAGTAAGTAACTTAGTAAGAAAAAACATCTTACGCAGCCCTTTCGATAGTTCCAATCTCACTGGACATGCCCATTCCATAGTAGCAGAGAGCACCCAGGCCAACAGCAGCCCCTCCAGCAACAATGAATTTCCCCAGGCGATCAGCTGTGTGAAGAAATAAAAAACATACATTCTCATTAATGATTTTTCTTGGAGAGTTCACAACATCCTTATGTGAATGTTGATGTACCCTGATGTATCTGCAATAGCTGCTCCATTTTACACTCCTTCTTAAAGCTTCACTTAATTTCAAGTCAGTTCACTACCATTTTCAGTAGTGACAAACATATTCCTTTGAGGAAGTTTTAAGTGAAGGGTCAAAGATTCTCAGTATTTAAAGCAGAGCTTCTCTACCTTTAAGTGCCGTTTCTGCAGATGGCTCAAATGCTGCTTCTTTCATATCCTGGCCAAGTTTTCCACGCCTTGCACCCGTTCTTACTCTGCTGGCATAACTCTGTTAGGTTCAGAAAAAAAGAAAAATATTTAATGAAATAAAATAGAAGACAGTCTTATCAACTTATTTGCTACATATAAAATTGTTAAATAATCTCTTATTAATCTGTGTTTACCTTCATACATACAAAGCATTTGTCCTCAAGGAAAACAAGTGAACATTAAAGTTGAGGAACCTTTGTGAAAAACATTCACATATTCCAGAAGTATAGAACCATTGCAGTGAATTCCAGAAGCCGGAATTTTCAGACTGCATTTCTTCTACTTTAGTCCCACTGTACTAAACACTACCACAGGCCTCTGTTAAAAAACGTAATCATTATTTTTTCATTTTGTAAAAAAGTGTTTTGCTTTCTTTGCTAAAACACTCTTTGTGCAAAAACTTCAATGCAAAAAAAAAATCTTGCACAATACTTAACATTTTACGGATGCTAAAGCTGGAAAAGTAGCACAAATTTTTTGCTTTCAAGTCTAACCTTGATTTTTAGAACAAACCTTGAATGAAGGCCTAGCAACTCAAGATTTGCAAGGTCCACAAGCTCCAAGTAATTATAGTATGCTGCTCAAAGTCTTAGTAAGTTGCAAGAGCAACACAGAATACACTCATATTTAAGTTCAAAACCAAAATTTTCTGACCGTTTTTACAGGAATTTTTAAATTAAAATTGCATCTGAGCAGCCAAGGACTCACATTAAGCTATGAGTTTGTTTCAACACTAAGATACAAAATCTACAAGCATTACTGTCACCAGCCATTAGAGCACTACAATTCAAGGGGTTTACTAGAGTCCTTCAGAGTTTGGTTGTTTGGCAGCTAATGAAATCCAGCCCAATGCTAGAAAACTCACACACACACAAAAAACCCACCATGTACCTACAGACTTAGAATGCTTCAGAGGAAAATACAAAGGGGGTGAAGAATTTGCCACTAGCACTTTCATCAAGATTACAGAAGAGCAACAACAGCCCCTAACAGCTGCGAGTTGCAGGTCTGCAACATCCTCTCTCAATGAAGAATAAACAAGATAATGACAGTCTGGTTTTAAAAATGCTGGTTAGATTTGTGATTGTCCTGCCATAGCTTAGAAGTTGCTCTAACTTACACAACAGCTCTAAACACATATTAGAACTAAAATAATTAAAAATAAAGTGTTTATTTTAATGTTATATTTAAGACTATAACTTGGGAACAGAGAGACAGGACAAGAATTTCATTTCCTCCCACCCTACCTAGTAAGGCCTGTCCATTCGTAACTACCTCTTTTGCCCATTAATTTCAAGACACAAGTCAGTCATTGAAACAGAAGATTTCAACTTAACTGCTCCAAACCCCTGTGTTTTGACTGAACAACATTCTTCCTTCAATAAATTAGAGCAGGTACCTCAAACAAGCAGAAGCCTCATGCTCATCCACATCAGGTGCTCTATGCAAAGCAATTCTTTTGGCAATATACTCAACCCTTTAAAATATGTGCAGTCAGGGCCATCAGAAAGATAATTACCATACCTGGCTAGGCTGCCACAGCCTGTATACTTTTATACTGGAGCTCCTCAAGGCTGGGGAAGCCTGAGTGATGGTGGGGCGGATGGTCTGGCATGGCAGTGCCCTCAGGCATACCAGCCTGGCAGCCAGCATGGTTGCTGAGATAACTTAACACACGGTGATCTGCAAATGCACAAGAAAATGTATTTTGATGTTTTGTTACATGGTTTTCAGACAAGGTACACTTACTACTTATTCTCAACCACAATAGAAATAATAAAAAAATCCAAACCAATCAGCCAAAGAAGATCTCTAGCAAAAACAGTATTATCACTGAAGTACTGTAACAGGAGGTAAAACCTTCTTAAATACATAGTTTAACCTTGCTTTACCTGTATTTGTCTCCCAAGTCCTTCAGAGACTTCTCTCTCATAATTTGCTCAAAAGCAGGAGCACATACCACTTTTCATATGCATAAATTAAATCAAGACCCTTTATGTACTTATATTTGAGTTACTTTGCAACTAACCTTCATTTTGAGCCATAACACTACATGACTACTCTGCTCTCCAAACCTACTTAAAACTCCACGTAAGAATAAACCCAAATGAGCAAACAGAACAACATTTATGGTGTAAAATACTCAGAGAAGGTATTTATTAAAGCCATCCTTTAAATAATCAGTTAGCTTTATAGGCACAGCATTCGGTCAAGGTCACAAGGTTCAGGTGCAATTCTGACCAGAAAGCAGTGACACTACTTATGGGCAAATCGACAGAACCAGCAGAGCCAGCCTGTGTGTTCCATTGGTAGCATAAAAGCTGCCAGCTCGCTGCAGTGCAAATGGCGCATATCTTACAAAAACCCCCAAGGCCTTGGAGTCACTTTAACGTACTTTAAGTACAATTACACACAACTTCTGATATCACAGAACACTGCAACTACAAGAACTTTTTTTCGAATGATCAGTCATACCTTACATATGCAGTGATCAGTATAAGCTAAGAGTGTTCTGAAGAAAGGCAGGTTTAAGCGGATGAGAAACAAGCACGCACAGCACTGGATAGCTCGCATTAATCGCAGAGGAGTGACAGAGAATACATTAATCCTGCTGCTAGAAAGTCACTTTGCTCTGCAGTGCAGTTATGAAATGCTGCTTTTGCAACAGGAAGTACTTTACGAAGTACATCCTGATTCTGCCGCAAAACGCAGCTCTCCCATGGGGATGACATGGTCTGCAGGAACTGACAGGGCCAATTCGGTGATTTTAACTTTCCTTTTTGGAAACTGCTATTTAAATCAAGGTAAGTTCAAGCGCTTTATCAAGAGCACGAACCGCAGAGAGCTGAGGGCTAAAAAGAGAACCACATTCCCACATACTAACTGGCAGTAGCGTAACGTAGCGCTGGGGAGTCACTGCCGCACCACAGCGCGCAGAAACCCCTCCCAGCACCGGCTGGGCGGCGACTGCCGCCCGACTCAGCCCGCACCAGGTCGGGTCCTCTCCCGCTTTCGGCCCATGCTCGGCTCCGGCCCAACCTGTCCCGGCGCGACCCCGCCGCGCACCTGGCCCGACCCCGCCGCGCACCTGGCCCGACCCCGCGCGGTCTCCACCACCTCCTGCGCACTCGGCCGGGCTCCGCCGCTGCACCAGGCCCGGCCCCGGCAGCGGAAGTGACGCCAAGCCGCCGCGCGCTCTCCCTGCGACTGGCTCTCTCCGGCCACGTGACCCGGGGGCCCGCGGGCGCCATTGGCCGGCGGGGCGGAGCCACGCGCGCGGCCGCCATCTTTCTCCGGGGCACCGATGGTTCTGGAAGCTCGCGGGCGGGCCCGCCGGCAGGGGGCGCCCCCTCGGTGCTTGCGGAAGCCGCGGGGGTTAATGAGGTGCGGTTAATGAGGTGGGAAAGCAGCGGGATATCGGCACTATAGGATAGATCCTGTTCTAGTACGATATGTACTCCTACACATTCGAGGGGTACAGCGGTACCCTGCCAGCACTGACGGGGCCTGGCCCAGCTCACAGCCTCTGCCACCGCTGCTGCTCGGTGCCTGTGAATGTCAGGCTTGTCCTTCCCAGTGTGCCAGAAAGCTCAGGAGCTTTGTGTTTCCTTCCCTCAAAGCAGAGCACTCTAGAAGTGGGTAGATCTGCTCTTCTGTAACCTCTTCAGAGTGATATCTCTTTTCCTTGTGGATATAGTACATGCTTTAAGTCTGGTGTTCACATGCCAGGGCTGTTTATGTAAACGACAGAAATGCCAGCTTGCAGGGGTGCTCCACAGCTCTTCCCTGGCTGAACTCTCCATTTTGGACCAAACTATTTCTCTACTGGCAGCTTCCTTCCAGCCTCACTCCAAATAGAGCTCTGAATTTTTTTCCAAATTTAATCCTAAACTGAGCCTTAGGAAGGACAGAGCAGCACTTCCCTGGACTATCAAACCCTCAAATTGACACCACATTTTGCTTTGGGAGCCCCCTTCCAGTTCCACACCAGCCACAGCTCTGTAGTTTCTTTCAGCCTTAACCCTATGTATGGCCATGGTTCTTTGCTGGCAAGTAAAACAGACTGTGGAGAGTCTTGAGCAGGACACCATCAAAGACAAATATAATAAAAAAGACATGTTGCATATAGAATTAAGTCAAGAAATAGAATGAGAGTTACAGATATGCTTTTGAGAATTGTGAGATTAGCCTTTCTGTATCTCAGAGCCTCCTTGTTTGAACTGTAAGAAAGGAAATACAGTGACCTGCTAGTTCACAAAATGAAAGTCAAGATAAGAGAGATCAGATATGGAAGAGGTCTGAAAGTGCACCAGCATGTAAGATCTTGAGGAAGAATAAGAATTTAGAAGAATGAAGCAGAAGAATACATGACAGAAGGGTGGAAATTCCATCAGAAGAGGCCAGACCTACTGCGGTTTGAGATCTAACTGCTTTTTCTGTGACAGTTGTTTGCTTTCCGTTGGAGTAAGTGAAAAACCCAGGTCTTTGGTGTCTATTGTACTGAGGTCTACTACAACGCAAGGTGAAAAAAAAAGTCAGTTTCATGAATATGTTGTTTATTTAGAGACTTGTAGTGCTTATTTCAGAGTTTATAACACTCAATAATTGTTAGGTACTAAAGGATTCATTATAATAATTAATATTTAACTGTATAATTAACTTATTAATAGTAATAATTTATGCAAGGAATCAGACTTACCTCTTTCACTACAGCATATAATTATGTAAAGAACTCTCCTGAGACTTTCAAATAAGATACTCATCCCAGTTTTTCCCCAAACTGTTTCTTAAATAGATAATTTTGTCAGAAGGAACCCAAATCTCTACACAGGGCCCATCCTGCAGCAAGCTCAGCTTTTGAAGCCTTCTCACAGAAATTTGCCTGCTAAGAGATACTGCTCTCCTCGATGGTGAACACCTGTAAATGCTCTAGCTGGCCAAATCCAGGGCAGCAGCGGCCTCTGAGGTCCTGAGTAGTTTCTCAGTTGGAAACTGCAGGATCCTGTCTAGGGCTGCTCTTGCAGCTCTCTCTGGGGCAGGAAGGCGATGCCTTCGGTCCCTGTGCCAGCCGGGAACGCTGCAGATTGCCGAGGTGTGCTTTTGCAGCACTTGGAGCTCCTGCCGACAAGAGCAGGGATAACAGCAGGTCAGAGAGGCTTGGTGGGGAGACAGCAGCCAAATGCTCACCTAAAACCTGGCTTTTTAACTCCGGAGAGCTGCTCCTTCGTGGGACCGTGTTCAAATGCGTTGTGAATCCAGCACGTGGTCTGGTGCTGTTTAGCACCTTTGTTAACAGTTAATGGATGATGGCAGAGGTGCTCTCAGGTTTGCAGTGGTACAGAACTCGAAGGAGTGACTGCTGCACCAGGTGGTTGTGCTGCCATCTAGGGGGAAGTCGACTGGCCGGAGGATTGGGCAAGAAGGCATGTCATGCACTTCAGCAGAAGTGCAAAGCCCTGCGCAAGAGCAGGCTCGTCCACCAGCGCAGGCTGGGGCTCTCCAGCTGCAGAGTAGAAAGATGCAGGAACACTGGAGAGAGTCCACAGGGGCGACTGGCTGCCAAGGACAGGCTGAGGAAGGTGGGGCTGCTCCATCAGAAGAGAAGAGCTTAGGGCGCTTCATCAGTGTGTATAAATAGCTGATGGCTATTTATACAAAGGAGCCAGACTCTCAGTGATTTCTGGTGAGAGGACAGTAGGCAATGGACCTAAACTGAAATACAAAACATGCTTTTTAAAAGTAAGTATTTTTTAGTGATTTTTTTCTTTTTTGCTGTAAGGATAGTTGGACAGTGGGACAGGTTGCTCAAAGCATTGTGGAATCCTTCTATGCAGATTTTCAAAAGCTGACTGGACATAGTCCTGAGCAATCTGCTTGTGCAGGAGGGCTGGCATAGATAATTTCCAGAGGTGCCTGCCAACCTCAGCTATTCTGTGAGTCTACAAAGTATTGTTGATTCCTGAAGGATCTGAAGCACTTTTGGCTCTTTTAGGACTGATATGCTCTAATAAGAGGTGTTTGGAAAACAGCAACAAAAATAACAGTAATAAAAAAGAAACCTCATGAAAAGACTGTTTTTGGAAAACAGGTGAACAATTCCTCAGTAATCCATAGTATAAACAGGAATATTTGTAGTGAAAATTTTTACTTGTATGTGAAAATTTCTTAATTTTTTTTTCCAATAGGCCATGTTTTCAAAAACATGTTTTGCATATGTTGGAAATCTTACATTTCTCTAGAGAAGGTCAAGTACAGTTTGATATTAGAGGGTTAACTTCTAATTAGAAATTCTGCAAGATCAGAAAGTGCCATTATGAGGGAACATGAGAATCCTGAGGAAAGTGTGAAGGCAGGCTCCAAACCTTGCCTCTTTTCCAGGCAGGAGCCTGGTGAGCAACAGCCCCTTTTTAGTTGCTTCCCAGCTCTGCAAGTTCCCAGCAGTGACATTCCCATCAATGGCAGTTGCCAGGGCTTAAGGATGGTCGTCTCCAGCTGCCATGCCCAAGGGGAAAGCTGATTTGACTCCAAAAGAGATTTGTCCAAGCTCTGCTCTCCAAGTCCTGTAGGAGAAACATCATATGTTTTCAAAAAATGAAGTCAGCCTAGTCTTAGAGATAAACAGTTTCTGAAGGGATTTTGTTGCCTTGCCCTGAAAGTGAGGATCACAAGTGATGGGATCATCTTCCAGGAGACACCATGAGGTGTGTTTTCAACCATGCACCTTCCCTTGCCACTCATCTGCATTGGGACTGCAAACCAACATTTACACAGAGCCCTCTGCAATCCTGGATAGCCATGGGAGCCACAAGAAGCTCATTATTATGCTAATAAATAGGGTCAGTGTCAACTTTTGAAGCTTACCCTTTTAACTCCGCTGCTCTGGCACCCTTCTGCAAGAAAAAAATCTCAGTTGTTCATATGGCTGTGTTCATCAGCAGGAAATAAATAAATCTGTGCTCAGCACCATTTCTCCTTAGGGTAAACTTTGCCATTGAAGTTTTCAAATTAGAGCTGAAGAAAAATCTTTTGAAGGTTTTCTGGCTGTGCTGACTCCACCACTCCACATATCTCTCCCAGCAGATTACAGGGAACTTTTGGACTTAATCTGTTCCTGGTATTCATGTGACAAATCAATATTCATTAAGCACCATGTTCTTACTTTAGATTAGATACCATTAAACACCGCAGTGTGGAGGGAATTTGCAGAGACAGTACTGATGACTTTATTTTAAAGCCTGGCAAAAAAAAAAAAAAAAAAAAAAAGCTGTTAAAGAGAGTATTACTTTACCATGGAAGAGTAAGTCCTTCCATGCAGGAATTTGTGCAGCTAGAGCAGGCTGGGATGTGCCAGAAGTGAAGCGGTGTCCATATTTCTACAGGTGTGATTATTTTGAGGGTCTTGAATTATTTGTTCAGATCTCAAAACTTCTCAATGAGATAGCAGCCTCATTTCAGTGGTACTGAACTGTGCTGTCTCTGAAGTGTCTTCCCTCCTTTCAGTTAAGAAGTTTTCACCTTGCTCATTTTAAAAAGCATTGCACTGAAATTTGTATTGAAGCTTGTGTGTTTTGAGGACTTTCATATATATTTACATTAAGCAAAAGTAATTCCAGTCTGGAATTGGAGAAAGG
Organism: Anthoscopus minutus; assembly: GCA_013399455.1. NCBI lineage: Eukaryota > Metazoa > Chordata > Aves > Passeriformes > Paridae > Anthoscopus > Anthoscopus minutus. Next base: position 134,870 of record VWYI01025731.1, on the reverse strand, counting down.
TTGTCTGCTATAAAGAATTTCACATGTTTTATCTGTTGCTAAAATAAAATGAATCTATCATGGCAGATGCTTCTGGTGTCAAATAGTGTCTTCTGGGCTGTTTAAAGGATAGCTGGATCTTTTTGTGTGTAAAAATGCTGTTTTGAGCACAGGAAAAATATTCTTTAATTACCACAGACATTTAAAAGATTAATTTATATATACATTTGTATAATAATAGTTAAGGAATGGAAAACAGACAATATGTCTGCTTGCAATCTCTGCAACAGACTGAAAAATCAAATAATACGTCTCAAAGAACAAAAATAGCGACTGTTTTAAATGTGCATTTTCATACTTTCCAGCATGTTCTTCTGTTGTCAGTACTTTTCATGACAAACAGTGCTCTGAGCACACATACAAGTTTTCTTTGCAAGTATTCTGCAAACTTCAAACTTATAACAGAAAAACTCTTTCAGGTAGAAGGTCTGGAAACCTGTGTACCTGGTAGCTTTGTGAGAGAAACAGGTTCTTCAGTCAATGTTTTCTTTCTTGAGCATGTTAAAGAAAGGAGCATCATATCAAGCTATGTTGATAAAGAAGCTTATGTTCTTCAAAGCCCTAAGTGGGATAGAAAGTCTAAACATTCAGATCAGCTGAAAAATTCCTGCATTCAGCTTTTTCATCATTCATATTTAGGCCCTATTTTTAGAAATTACTTTGTTTTTCTTTCTGAGAGGAAACATCACACAGGTTGTATTGAACATTTTTTTGTAGGTTTGATTCTCTCTGGCCATATCAATATTCCTGATGAAATTGTGCCCCTAATCTGCATCTGCTCCCTCAGAGAAGAGGCACAGCCCCCTTTGATTATTAACAGTACCCCTTGTTGGCCTGGCACCCCCATTTCCTCTTGCTCCATGTCTTTCCCCAGCAAGTGCCCCCCTGGACTTTTCTCACCTCTTGTAGTGTTCCCTTGACCTCCCCTTGGTCACAGTTCCAACACTCTTCTGCCCACTCCCAAACCTGCCATTTTTTATCCTTGCCCTTTCTCTCTGTCCTTCATGAGTCCCTTCCCCCTTCTGAGCTGTTCTCCCTTTCCCATACAAGCTGGGATTCATTCTGGCCCTGACAGTTTGTAGCCATTTAAACAAATGGGTTTTTTTCCCTGTCAAATGTTAATGCTAAATATTATCAATTACTAAAATAAACTTCCAAAATCAAAAGCTTGATATCAAGACCTGTCTTTTCCATTAATTATATATTTTGTGTCTTGTGTGGAAAATGAGGGCTAGAGCATTTCTATTCCCAGATTTAACCAAGGCTACAGAAATACATGAAGGTAAATCAACTTGGATGTCAAATCACCAGTTCAGTAAATAGCTTAAGCTTGTGAGTAATTATGTAACACTCTCATGCATTGAACTTAAAGTAGAGGCTCAGAACTTGTTTCTTTACTTACTCGGGAGAGGATCTTTGGTTTCTCGAGTGCTCAAAGACAAATGAAGTTGAGTGCTTTGGTGAACAAGGACCTGACATTGTTTGGTTATAAATGAATACATGAGATAGGACATTTTGTTCACTCAAGATTCTATTTGAATAAATCGTACATAAAAGAACATTTCTTTTTCTCGAACCCTGTTTTTAGAGGCTATACCATGAATTATTTATTTACATCAGACAATAAAAAACGCTAACACAGTTTAAAAATATTTTTTCCATGAAAGAATGAAATCTACATTTATAGCCTGAGACCTCTCAACCTCCAAGAAATTGCTATTAATTTTGTTTAAATACGACAAATACTCATTTTCCTAAGTGCCCGTGAACTCTGTGCTGCAGCAAAAAAGTGACCCAGGGCTTTGTCTGAAATTGCTGTTTGTGCTTTCTAATTACTTTTAATATGCAGAGCACCGTTCTTCTGCAACTTCTTGAAAAAAAACCTATTTGAAATTCAGTAAGCTTTGATTTAAAGTGATTGGTTTCCACCTGGATGAAGTGAAATTTTCTACTTGCAAAGTTTATTGGTACATTAAAAGATGCAAATTAATTCATAATTCTTTCAGCTCATTCTCTTGGGAACAATTATATAAGGAAATTATTAATGTACATGAAAACAACAGTTAAAAATCTCAAAGGGCAACAGAGGTGTGGAATATATGAAAATATTTAGACATAGCTAATAGCAGATCTCAGTTATAGTAATAACAGTTCATAAACAAATTTTAATTTTTCTTTATTTGTAAACTGATAGCAGCCACATGGTGCAGACAAGAAATCAAAGGCTGGTAAAAGGGGTTTGCAGTCAAAGGCCCTGTTCTCAATGAAGGGCTGAGGAAACACTGAAGTTTTGAGCTTGTGCTAACAAGGTTTCCAAGGATCCCAGCCAAAGGTGAGGTGTCAGTGAGCTCCCTTCTGCCCATGACTCTGCCCATCCCGTGGGGATTGCAGACCAGGCTGTCATTTCAGCGTAAGCCTTGGCATGCTGACAAACAAACCCCGTGCTTTCCATCTGGATAATGAAACCCCCCAGGGTCCAAGTAACATCTGATGAAAAAAGAGCAAACAGACTTGCTTTTTAGGCTTCTTTGATCCACTTATTTTTTTCTCCTTTTATTTAAGATGTTAAACAACTCAGCTACTTTCCATTTTTCTTTTCATAATTTATCCAGCATGCTTTTAGTATTACATATCTGATGAAAATTTCAAATCTTTTTACAGTCAGTGTCATAGCACATTCTTATCACCAGGACACCTCTAGTGACTCTGGGCTATCTGCTTGCAGCACTCTCTGACATATGACTCTCAATGAAAAGACTGAGAGGGAAACACATGCTCTCAAAATATTGTAAAACAAGCACCACTACTGAGAGAAGTTTTTCCTAAAGAACTTAACCTTTTATGACTTTAAGCAGCACCACATAAACATAATACACACACATCAAACCTCTGCTGATATAGTTTTATACACTAGGACAAGACAAACAGAGGCATCACATGAGCTGAGAACAAGGTTATGTTATGGAGATGCAGGAATAAAATAATTTGTTATTAGACTTGCTCACACATGCCTTTCCCAACAGATTCTAAGGGGTACTGTTTACAAATGAAGAATGTTTACAGTTGAAAAAGTACGATGCTCTACAAATATTTATCTCTGTTTTCAGAACAGCATAAGAACTGAAATAATAAAAGCCTGAATAACATGGATTGACAAAATAAAATCCTTAGGAAAAATGGACACAGTACTGTTTTACTTAGAACCAGACAGAAATCCAGGTTCTAAATACAGAAATATTTATTGAATTTTCTACTGTCAGTGGCCACTTCCAAAACATCCTCCCTTAAAAAAATTCCCAGATTCCAAAAGGAAGACTTTGTTTTGATGATGCATATAAATGAAAATATAAATTTTTATATGTTAAAAATGGAAGTGTTGAAAATGCTGGCCAAATTCCTGTTCTGTCTTGCTTTTGCAGTTGCATGACTAGATAAATGTATTTCCTTTTGCCAAGTGAGAATAAGCTTCCGGGAAACAATTCTATCTCACAATTCAGTTAAAACTACTGAGAGAAATCACTGATTATTACCCATCTAATGCCATCATTTTGTATATTTAGAAGAACATATGGACTCAGTGGAAAAATAATTAATGTAACACCCGTGTGCGACTCAAGTTCCACTAGCCTCTTTTAGCTTTTTATATTTTAGTTTCTGCTAGAGACCAAAATCCCCATGAACTGAGAGAGAAAGCGGTGTCAAAGAATCAGAAGAACATTTTTAAGTTAGAATACTAACAAGAGGCTGTTATGGTTAAACCGATTTCAAATGAAAATTCAATTATTTTAAAATGCAGTCCCATTTTTTTTCCCTGAGGTTGAAAGAATAACAGTGATTTTTAATGTCATGTTTGTTTTTGCCCTTTAAAATAAACAACAAACCCCACCAAAGCCACAATATAGAAAACTCCAGAGAAAGGATAATGTCCTGCAAAGAGGTCTGATATGCAGGGGGCAATAAGAGAGTGAGGATAGAGCAGGATTTTTTTCTAAGCAAAATTTTAGTCCTCTAAGATTTTACTTGAGCTGTGAAATGTGAAACTAGCTTATGGCATCAGTTTGATTCTGAAGAGCCACGTACCTCTATGAGAAAGCTGTGATTTAACTTAACTTCAGATGGCATTTCTGTAATTTTAAGGACAAAATGGACAGAGATATTCCATGTCACCATTGAAGTGATTTCTTGTAGGGCTAGCACCAAGATTCAGTGGCTGAGATCCCACAGCTGGTGCCTCTGTGATATGCCTCTTTGGCAGCAAACCAGCAATGTCAGCCTAGCAAAAATACAAGTGCCAGATCCACTTTTTTCCCTTTGAAGTGCACAATCCTAAAGGATAAGGGCAAAGCCCTGGAGAAAACAATATTCAAGTTAAATATCATCATTGTTCTCAAGAAATTACTTTAGTAGCTGTTCTAATTAATCACAGTCATTCCCTATCTGTATAGGGACAGAGAGAAGAAGTGTCACTTAAGGACAGTCTTTAGGAGGAGTTTTCCCTCTTTAGACAGAAGCAGAGAGGCTTGACTTAACACACAAACTTAGAAGGCTGCAGATAAAAACGTTGAGAGTTCCTCTAAATGTTAGGCTCTGGTTTGGTTACTGTGTTTTTGGGATTTGGCCCTTAGCATTGTAGTCATTCAGAAACTTGCTGCTGATTGCTACCAAAGAAAAATCTGTGATATAAATATGTGAAACTATGAGACACTGAAAGAAATCACTGTGGAATGAGGCAGCGATGCCTCATTGATCTAGTGAATTCACTTAGGCCACTGAAGTGTTCCCATCCCTGTTATCAAAGCATTGCTCATCTACCAGAGGAGGCCAAGTGAGACATACCTCAGGTGGTGCAGTTTCCTTCCCAGTAACCAGAAAGCAAATGAAGTGAAATTTTGAACTGCAGCATGAAAAATAATGTTATCTTTGAAATGGATATTGTTTAAACTGTGATGAGAAATAAGAACGAGTGGTGGGCAAGTGACATAAAAATACCTTGGTTTAAAGGTATTTATGGACAGATTTACTTATTGCTAAATGATGGAGAACAGTTACAATCTGTTATAGTTAATTTACTACTACTAGATAAGTGAAAATGTGCTAAGAGCAGCACACTTGTTAAATTAAAGCTCACTTAATGATTACACAGCACTTGGGAATAACATCTAGTTAAAGAGTAAGCAGTAATGGATGTTTTCTATAGAATAATTTCTTTTGGGAAAATAAGACAACCAAAGCCCTTTACATTTTAGCTCCTAACTAAAAGATACAAAATACCAGGAAGAAGACAAGAAGGGATCTCTTGTAGTGAATACTGAAGTACTTACTGGAGCTGCCATAAGAAGGTTACTGGCTGTGACTCTCCCCTATTACAGTGGGTTGCACTGAAGTCAGTACGATTATCTTGCTGCATCACTCTACAACAGACTGAAAGAAATCAGATAAAATCCTGGACTGGATACTACCTATTGTCTTCCCCCTTTGTCATTTTTTTCTTGTCATCACAGTATCTGAAAAGGTGATTATTAAATCAATAGTAATAACAAAATCCCGAGACTTAGAGAAAAGCTAGTATCTTCCTCTTTATAGGAGTGACAATTTTAGCTGAATCAAGGCTATTCTTTGGGTAGGGAGTAACCTTGTCCTGGTTTAAGCCCAGCCAGCAGCCAAGCCCCACACAGCCGCTCGCTTCTGCAATGGCAGGATTGGGGAAACAATCAGATGGGTGAAAGCTGGAAAGCTGATGGATTGTGATATAGGCAATTTGATAGGGAAAGTAGAAGGCACACAGGCAAGGAAAGAAGAAACACGGAATTAGTTTTAACATTTCCCATGGGCAAGCAGGTAATCAGCTATCCCTGGGGAAGCAGGGCTCCATCACACCCAGCAGTTACTGAGGAAGACAAACATCATCATTCCAAATATCCCTCCATTCCTCTTTCTTCCCTCTACTTTAAATACTGAGTGTGATGTCAGAAGTGCAAATGTGGCTGCACCCTCATCTATCTCCCTTTCCAAGGTGGCACCTCTTCAACAAAATGTGACCTTTTTGCATTGAGTACTTTTGCAAAAGAACTTAATTATAAAAAAAAAATTCTTGAAGAAGCGTCTAATATGTGAATGTTGGGTATTATTTTTGTCACTATCTTCTTACATAGGAGCTTTATAAAAGCATTCTTTCTGTAGTTCAGGGGCCATGTTGTGGCCATCCCATGTAGTAGCAGGAGTGGCTGGCTATGGTTCAAAGCTCAGTCCCCTGTGGATGGCTTTGCTAGAACCTGCTGGAGGATAGCTTGGTGCTGAGGAAAAGTACAGTTTTGGGACTATCAACCCTTCATGTGCTAACATGATGAAATGTAGTGATAGCTGCTGGGGAGCTTCCTGCACACTGTCTTTGTGTGTGGCAGAACAGCTCCACAGCAGAGGCATTGTGGAGGAATGGGGTGAGTCTCCACTGTGGATGAAATTCCAAATAAGTTAGGCCAATTCAGAGCTATGAACCAATGCTTCCTTTTTGTCTCTGGCTGTCAGAAACCTTTTCACATCCAAGCTGCAAATGGAGCAATAACAACATGTAAAATGGATCTTGTCTTACTGTGTACATCCATATCTCTGGCTTCAGCATCAGATCATTATTTTTCTTTTTATACACAAGCAGTAATTGTCTGCTACTGGCCAAGAAGGTTACAAACATATTCACTGATTTTTTAATGATGCTCCATCATAATAGGTAGTGCCTGGGATCTTAATGAAGACCACATACAGTATTCTCTTTGTCTTATAAGAAATTTAAAGTGCATATTTTTGTGGTTTGTAGTATGATCACTAAGAAGGCTGGAATTAATGAAATTACTATGTGGTTCTAGCCTTTTCTACTCATTAACAAAGGAAGACTCTGTATGTAAAGAAGATTGATTTAAAGTTTATGCTTCTTTTCATGCAGACACCACAGGTAAGGACTCTGAAAAATGTTTATCATTGATCGAAATAAGAGCTACCAAAAGTCAAGAAATTGTCTTGCGAAGAGAAAAACCTTTCAACCATGATAAATCACAAATATTGAAAACATGTCAGTGGTTTTTCAAACAAGAGTTCTTAAAAGTATTAAGGACCTGCTTGTGCAGGACCCATGCAAATCTGTTTGCAAAAAACACTTTTAATTGCAGAATATTCTCCTCAGATATTGTAGGCATATTATAGCTGTATGTGTTATATTCTGAAATTCTTTCAACTCAGTGTAGACTTCTGCATTTGAGATGAGGCCCAAAGAAGACAGAGCCTCTTATTTTCCTGTCTTGTGTCCTATGACTTTTTACTTGCACATAACTTGAAGTGGATAGAGCTTTTCTGATTATATAAAGGGAGCCATGATTTTTGTGTTTACAGTGGAAAGTCATTCTCAGCTGTAACTGTGGAGCAAACAAACCTGCACATAATAATGCTGCTATGTAATTTATTAATCTAAAATGTTCCAGCTTACTACAGATACTCATAAAATCATATTGGTAAATGCACAGACTCTGAAGGGCATATTGTATAGAAAAGCTATACAGTAGAAGCTTCTGCCTGTGAAGACTTAGCATAACTAGATAATGTGCTTAATAGTATTTATTCATAAAAGGCAGGCTCTGCTCTACAAATAATTTAGCATGCATCCAGGAAAGTTAAAATATGCTAGTAGCAAAAAACCCCAAACCAAACCAAATAAACATGCAAGGAATTGAGATAATAGTGCCCATATTTTTGAACATGAAGTAAATGACAATGTGCAACTTTTACATAGGCTGCCTATACCTTCTTTGTCTGTTTTCCTAAAACTCTAGATCTACCCATTCAGCAAAATGACACAATGGACTGGTGAAAGTCAAAACTGTATTTGAGTAACCATCTTACACAGGTTTATTGAATTTTAGCCTGAAAAGAACTTCTGTACACCGTGGATTCTAAAGTCTCAAATGATTTCTCAATCAGCTATGAAACTTCTGATCAAGGTGAAATCTCTGGATTTCCCTTCAATAAGACACTCATTCTGTAGAAGGTAAATGGCTACATCCAGGGTATATTTGAGTCCATGGCTGAAATTATAACTGTGGTAAACATAAGGGTCACTTCCAGTCTGTGTGTCTCTAGTTTGCACAGAGAATATAAAACCGTGCTCCCACCGCAGTGCCTCTATCTTCAATTCATTTTCTCCCTTTCCCTATTCCCATATGCCCCCAGAACCTTGCAGGTATTCAATGATGTATCTTCAGGACCTCACGGTGTCATTGGAGTAGTTCTGTGGAACACTGCTGGACAGCAACAAGGATCCTGATTTCTGTTGCAATCTCCTAGAATAACACAGAGAAAATCACTGGAAGGTGGGAGTTAGTAAAGGAACCCAAAGGAAGTGGAAGCTGCTGAACATCAAGGACAACTGGTTATATCTGCTTCTTTTGGCTGCCTATGTTTCACTGTCTACCACAATAAAAATGGGATTTGTGATAACTCCTTTTAACATGAACAGAAATAGTTGATTGTAAAAACAAACCAAATGAAATATTCAGTAATAAAATGGTCAAGTCACTAAATAATGCATCCAGCTGGCTCGAGTGCTTGACCTTTGCAAAATTCCTTGGAGGTGAAGTGCAAACTATTTTTTTCCCTGATGTTGTATTCCTGGGGAAACACTGCTATGAGAACTCTGTATTTCACAGAGAAAGCAGCTCATTTTTTAGCTTTAATTATGCATGTTCTTCAGTGGGTGGCCTTCTTCTTTCTTAGTAGGTACTGAATCAATACAATACTCTGGCATAGTGCTAACAGGCACTGTGCTACTTGAGGTGCCATCTCTCAAAAAAGAGACTGAAAGCAAGGTCTTATCTCTTTTTGATTTTCCTGGGTCTCATGCCATTTCTTCCTTTTTTTAATAATAAAGGTGTCAGCATCAGTGTCTTGGGCAGGGTCCAAGTTAGGTAATTACATTCTGTCTCCCTAAATTTTACTTTGTGCAGTTTTAATTTAATATGGTGCCTTCTCTTCCTGCCCTAAGTTGTTTTGTGTCATTGCAGGGCACTATTAAATAACCTCCACATTTCCCCTGAGACAGCTGCATTTAAGCTGTGTGTAAGGCAAAGTCTGTACATGAATTTCGTAAACCATTCCCAGAGAAGCAAACACAAGCTCACTTGCAATTATTACATGCCAATATTTACCTGGAAAAACTCCAGCTTTTCTGCTCCACTCCAGTAGTTTACATTAGTTTGGAATTTAACTACCCAAATGAAAACTACAGCTGTAGAGAACACTGCCTTCTCATGAGGTCACAAGGCTCATGCTTGGAAGGACATTTTTAGCAGGCAAAGTAGTTTTATCCTCTGTCTGAGAACATAAGCTGCTACAAGCAACCTTCCTCTACAACATGTGGCATTTAGCCCTGAGCTGCAGAGGGATGCTGGGCAGGGTTATCCTCAGTTGTGTGGCTGCTTTCCCATTTATCCCTCTTGGAGGATCAGTTTGTCATTCAAGGGCAACTGAATGGGTCCATGAGCTCCCACCCATGCTGCTCTCAAATACTGCATACTTAATACTTCTACCAAAAAACTGTATCAGTGTCTGGATGTAAAAGCATCCAGGAGATGTCCACACCAGACACAATGAATCCAGAGAAGCAAAAGGCATCAATATAGCATGGTTTTTCATTGTCATAAAGCTCTTTGTATGTAGACACTGCTACTCAGGACTGAAGTCAATCAAGCAGGCAACACTGTCATGAGTTTTTCCATTTGTGTAAGAGCTGGGGCAGGATCATGTTAAAACAGCAGGCAGGAGTGATCTTATGGGACAAATCCTTCTGAGGGTGTAAATCAAAGCAGGCAGGTTTCCATCAGCCTGATCGAAAAGTAGGTTAAAAAGATATTACTTATAGAAAACTTCAGATGCAAGCTGTGTAACCAGAGCCATCCAAAACAGGCTTATGGCTAGAGCTTATTAAATATTTTTAAATTAATGTATTTGAAGTCTTAACTTGAAAATAAAATATAAGAGCATAAGAGCAAAATTCTATTGCAATAAATCAGCAAGACTGCACTCATTTTTCAATTTACTCTTTTGAGTAATCTTATCTATGTATTATCTCATTCAACTTTAAAACATTGGCAGACTTTGAGCTTTTCATACTGATAGTATTGTTGCTCTTGCTTCCATCTTTTTTTTTCTTTTTTTAAATACAGTATGTTGTTATTGTTTAATTTAAAGCTATTCAACCTTCTTCCTGCTATCCAAAGACATTTTGTATGTAAATACAATTTGGATTTAAAATCACCACCATCTGCTTATTTATAGCATGATCCAGCAGTAAAGGGAATCTCTATTAAGCCCTTAATGGAAATCATGTGACTGTGCAATGAACTTGGTTTTCATTTTCCTGATGAAAGTGGTACTGTTTCTCTACCAGTCCCTATTAATATTTTGTGATATTCTGCAACAAAAAGAACATTAAAAGAACCTTCATTTTGAGACTCTTCCCCTTCATGCAATTGTGGCTGTTGTTTTATCAGGTATGTTGTGTGTGTCTGGTCCTGGCATGCCACTGGGTGTCAGAATTAAATGTCTTTCTAGATTTGTTTTTATTCATTCATTGTCTGAGGGGGAGGGTAAGCTGCTAAGTACGTTGCTTTTCAATATGCTGAACTATCCTTGATGTGACCCTCAGAAAATATTCCCAGACAACAAACCCCAAACTAAAACCCTGCAATACCAGGGTTTCAGTGGTGCAACAAAACCAAACAGCTGAAGAAGAAATGAAGCTGGTCATTACTGGTAGAAAGTAGAAATTAAATAATTGAAGAAACCTGCTTGTTTAAGTACCAGCATCAAGAAAAGACTCAAGTAGGTTTTGAACTTGCATGAAGTTTCTCATAAATTATGATTCTGAGGGACCTTGACAATAAAAAAACAGTTCAAAGAAACTGTGTGGGAAAGAGTAAAGTTGTCGACAACCTACTTTGGGTGAATCACTTTGCCTCTAATGAGAATACATATCAATGGCAGTGCAGTACAAAGACAGAATTCTGCAGCTCCCAGAGTTCACTCCTGGTCTTTAACATGCAGTATGTGGTGGTAAGGAGTTTTTACTTTAGAATGTTTTTTATAATCTCATTTTTGCAGTCAAATATATCCCAACATTCTTTTGCTGGCAGAGCTTACTGCACTTCAGAGATAGATACTTTTTTCCTGCCTTAGATACAAAAGATACTTTATTGGTTTTCATTGACATGGATGGCAAGTGCTCCAAGTTCATAGCAGTAAACCAGTATATGCCATATTAAACCCACAGATAAAGTTCCTAGAGTTTACTGTTTCAGGTTTATATACACAGTTATACTGAAAGGTAAATGAATTAAAACTAGGTCATTAACATGTGTAGTGGTGACTTATTAATACAGTTATGTGCTGATGTGCCTCACAGACAAGTGCTCTGTCCACAAAATTGGTCAAGACTGTAGGGTTATGAGACTTTGCACTGCTTATACCACTTGCCACTAGGGCTTTATTCCTGCTCAGCACACATGAGCAGGGATTTTTGTATACAAATGACAGGTCTACAAAACAAGTGTCTGTAACTGAACTCTCTGGCTACATTCTCTTTTCAGCCATAGAGAGAAATAGCCATTTTCAGATTTACCTGCTCCTAAGGTCAAAATTGAACCAGCATAGATGGGTTATGCTATAGCAACAGCTACTTTTATTGATTTACTATGGGAGCATGTACACACTGGGCTGTGAGACACATCCAACCCTCAACCTCTGGCTGTGTTCTGTGTTGCTTTGAAAAGGGTGGAACCTGTTGGTGGTGCTCTTCGTAGGGCATGTACAGCTTCTCTTTGGCTCTATGTAGAGTGACTGGGTATGTAAGCAAATAGCAGTATCTCAGTAGGAATGAGGAGGAAACCTGGCAAGTCTGTACAAAATGTGGCACATGCTCCTGAAAGAACACACACCTTACATCACTCAGGTTGTGGGCACTTTATGAAGAGACCATGTCTAGACCAGTTTGGGTTAAATCCTGATTCAAGTGAATTTAAATGCAAAACATGAAACCCTGAATAAACTCAGGACTTCATCCTTTTTGGATGATTTATGAAATGGCGCATTTCTAATAAAATTACCACAAAGGAAACTCTGGGCTGCTCTTTCAAGGAATGTCAAGAACCTCAAGCCCATCTCGACAGCTCACTGATTGTGATGTTCAGCCCACAGAATTTAACAGAGATCACAGACTGAGGCAAATGAGAGCCTCAGTCTTGGGATCTCAGAGGGCTGATGAGTTTGAATCCTCCAGTGAGAAAAGAGTTGCAAGGAGCTCTCCCTTCCATCTCTGTAATATGTAGAGAAAATAAATAATTATTTTTGCACTACCTCCCAGGTTGTACGAGGAAAGCAGCAGATGCTTTTTTATTCAGATGATATTTTTCAAGCTTATCCATAGTGTCCTGCTCTGGCCACAAATCAGTGGCTGCTTATGAGCATTTTGACAATTCTGCCACATCTAGTAATAGCCAGTGGTGGTGGGCAGCACAAAAAAAAATCAGGTTGTGTGAATTTAGCCAGCCAGCTAATTCTGATCTCCGTAACAGTCAGCAGAAAGAACATTTATGTGGTGAGTGTAAATACAAACGTCAAAGATACCTGATCTGTGTGCAAACTGTAACCTGACACATGAGCCTTTAACTCCATGAAAAATGTATGACCTTTAACTCCTGTCAGCCAGCTGTGCTAAGGAGGAATCTACATGCAGTGCCTATGATATGTTGATTCTCTTTTCAGGTCATCCAGGGTTTGTATCTTTTATTTTAAATGTTAGAAAATGAATTGACTACAACTACAGCACTCATTTTAAAGCAACATACCTGATCTAAGTGATACAGATAACAACACCTTTCATCAAAAGATCCCAGGGGTAATATGCATCTTACTCACAAGAGTTCCAGCCCTACAACAACTTCTTGTTTAAATTCATACACAAGCTGCTCCACTGAAATTTAATCATATGCATAAGCCCTCTCAGAATCAGGGACTAACACTGGACAAGAATTATGTTTGTATCTGCTGATACCAAGATTCTGTAAGAGGAAATACAGAAAGAGACCCTGTTAACTCCTTGAATTCTTTGAAAAATTTTGGATATCAGACCCATGTTTTGTCCAAACCAAAAGGACTATCGTCCTACTCTGCTGGAAAATACTCCAAGATATTTAACGACACAAGATATGCGGGATTTTCTGCATCTGAGAAGATGAATATTCTTCTGGGAAAGTCTGAGGTTTCAAGTGAACTCAACTGGATTACTAATGCTTTAGCAAAGCCAGAAAAACCCCCATTTTACAAATGAGGCATGAGAATGGGAGAAAGAGTGCCTGATGTCCTGAGAGGCCTCAATTTTATACATCATACCCAGTGATCTCAGAGATAGAAGACTATGCAACATGCCACAATAAAGTTCAATAACCCCCTCTTCCTCTAGACTGTTTTACTAAACTGCTGGGTTTTGATGTCTGTACAGGTGAATACAGAAGCAAAAGAAAACATTCTATTAAAGAAGAGTAACTGCTCTTGTAAACATACAAAATGAAAAAGCTTTCAGTCTTATTTTTAGATAGCCTGTCAGATAGCACTTGTTGCCAAGTCATGATTCCATCAAAAATACGTGTCTAAAACATGCCATAAATGTGAGAGCAACCTAAACCTGACCACATAGCCTGTCTCATCACACAATTGAGATGTGGAGAATTTCACCAGTCTAGATTTTTGGTTTAGGTTTGGGTTTGGTTTTGGTTTTGGTCAACATCTCCTATCAGCAGGAGAGGAAAAATTTCAAGAGTTAATTTAAATGTTAATGTTCTTTATGCTCAGATCTAGCAGATGCCACATGTCCTTCCTCTCTACTAGCAATTGTCTCTTGGTGGTGTTGCTCCAACAGAAATAGTGAGGAATGATGAAAATCAAATTTCAGATCTATTTTTCCCTGAAGTTTATGGAAATTCCAAACCTATATCTGGATTCAGATGTGACCGTATGCCAACATCACACCAAAGTAAAATGTGAAGTGAGATAGACATTGTTGTTTGCTTTGAAAAATTATCAACATGGAGGTCTGCTTGCAATTTCTTTGGCAACAGCTACTTTTATTATGCTTCTCAAAACCCTTACTGCTAAATACACAAAATAATAAACACATGAAAAAAACATTATGCATGTGCATCCTTTTCCCCTTCCCAAGTGTACCCCTTCCAACAGTTTTCAAGCAGCATGGAAATATTTGTATGATTGTTGTAACATGCTATAGGGAAGCAGCATAAACCCCATACAGCAAACCTGAGATGCAGTGTGCCCTTCTGTTCCACTCACACAGAAGCAGGGGTGTTCTTACCCACCTTATAATTCAGTTGAGGCAATGCCTCTTAAATGCACACTCCCTCCAAGCCAGTCATTTATCAGTGTTATCAGATAACTGCTTATTTTGAGCTGTTAATGACAATACAGTTGTCTGCCAAGAGTACTAAAGCTCCTTCCTTCTGTACAAGTGGAATTCAGCAAATTAAATCTAGAGGAAGAGATCTAACCTCTAATTGTCTTCAGGGGAAACTTTTTCCTCTCTTACCTAAACCAGTAAAAGAGCCCATGCTGTGCTATTTGGCAGCTTAACCTCAGAGGAAGTGCAAAGTAAAGAAATCTCTGAAAAACAAGGAAGTTCAAACACATACCACTGCCAAATCCGCTTCACTTGGAATAAGTCTTGGGTAACAAATCCAACCCCTACTTTGGGCTGCGTATGCTATAAAAAGTACAACCCAGCCTGATGTGAAAACCTTGAAACATCATTAAGTGAAAAACTGTATCAATATTTTACTGGAAGTCTAGACCTATTTTAATGTCACTTAAGTGGTATTTTTAAAATACTAGGATTTAGATGGTGAGAGTATAAGTGGACCAAAATTTGAGTTCCCCACCTACTTGGTTGCATTTCAGAAAACTAAACTGTACTATTTTACACTGATGGCTTTATAATCTTGTGTTTCCATGAATGCAAAAGTCATCCTGTGTCCTTGGAAGAGATAACACTTGCTTTTCATTCAGCCAGTGATGTGGACACATTTAGCAAGCACTCAAACCTGTTTGAGTGGCTCTGCCAGGCTGCTGCCCTCTCCATGCAGGTACAGTGCAGAATACTCCCCAACCTCTCAGGACAGAGCTGCTGCTCAACTCAGCCCCAGCTTGCCAGGAGAAGCCAGAGTAGCCTCAAACCTCTGGCTCATTCAAGCAATCCCTGCAGCAGTCAGGAACCAGGCATATGAAAGCCACTCCAGTTCTCTTTCCCAGCCTGAATTTACTTTCCTTACAAAGTGTGCCTAGTGCTCCAATTACTGAGGAAAGCCATCTTCTAGATGGGTCCCAAACATCCTTGGAGCCCAGAAGTCCCAAAGTTGATGGCCAGCATGCTGACTCCATCTTAAACAGCTCTCGTCTCTGCCAGAATAATGCAGAACCATGGAATCTCTGTTCTCTCAGCACCTCTACTCTCAGGATGATCAGGTTCCCTCCCTTTCATCTTGCTGGGGAAGATGGGAGAAGCCAAGAGCTGGCAGCATCCCACCAGAAAGACACGAGTATTCATGGAGGCAGCGCTGAACAAATTTTATAGCTCTGTGGAAGCAGAAGTAGATCCTTTCATGTCCACCTCAATGCTGGGAGATCCATTCCTTCTTCTGCTTTACCGTTGGAAGCATTTATCCGAGTCAACTTTGCCCAGCAGAGCCTGGTCCTCCCACTACCCTGTTATGGCACTTCCTGATCAACCATGAGCTTTTCGAAGCCTGAGTGCCACAGAGGATCAGGACTGTCACATTTTGGTTTTCTATCCTCAAAGTTTTTTAAATTTTTCTGCATTCAATAGTCCACATACCATGCCTCACTTTCAGACTTAAATCCTTCTGATTCCTTCCATCCAATTGACAAGATGAGGGGTCGTTTTCTTAAATATATAATTTAACAAAACCTGTATGGAATATGCTCACTTGTTTCAGTGATCTGGAAAGTGTGCTTTGTCTTTTTTCCAGAGAACATGCACATTTCAGATTTCTCTTAAGATTTTGTAATTATTTCTGATCTTGATTGTTTTACTTTGTCAGCCCAGCTGATAACAACCAGATGAGAGAAACAATTTTTTGAGGGCGTTTTTGTCTAGGAGGTAGCAGAAAAGAAAACCAGCAATAAAATTCTGGTAATTTCTCATTTCATTGTAAAGACATGTTGTGGGGATTTGCATATTCTGTCTTCGAAGCAAACAGAGCTATAATCAGATGGTATGGCAAGAAAGGCTTGGAATGCCATTCAAGACTTAAGATGTAATGATAATTAAACAAACCTTTCATGTGAAGAATGCTCAAACGTCAAGCATCATTTCAGGCATCTTGCTCAGTAACCTGAGTAATTCTCGAAAATACTATAAAGACTGACATACTAAGCAGAAGTTTATGAGGTGTGTGTACACTATGGAGAACATGCACATGGCCTATCAATTTAGCCCACAAACCTGGTAGATAAAGGCTAGCTCCTGTAGGGCTCATGGCATGCTGAGAGCTGCTTTCAGCATTTCACCTGACCCCATCTCTGCATCCATCAGCTGGCCTCAGAGTGGAAGGGATGATGAGAAATGAATTAGAAAGATACAGCTTGCAATGGCTGAGTCATAACATTAAATGCCTCTAACTCAAGCTAACAGGGTCATTTAGAAGGGATGACTTGCTGTGCATCAGCTGAAGAAGAGAGGAAATTCTGGGTACTTAACATTTTAGAATAATACTCAGACTTTCCCTTCAGCTGCGTTTAGTGTCTGAATAAACTCCAGGGCACAAATTCCAGTGCCAATTTAATACAGGCTTCTATTTGCGGAGACTCATTAACGTTGTGCACAACTGCTTAAAAAAAGGTTAAAGTCTTGGCAGAAAGCAGCCATATCAACTATTGATTCAACTCTAGAAACTCTGGAGCACTTACACTGAATCTTACCAGCTGGGGAAACATTGAGGCATTGAGCAGAGTTTTAAGCAGACACCAAAGCACAGAGCCAGATCCAGTGGCACAGAGGGGCTGCAGGCATGGGCAGGTCAACATCATGTCCCTGCAGTTACCACAGTGTCCCTTGCTGTGCCAGCTAATGCAGCCTGCAGGGGCAAAGCTGCTGGCATCCCAGCTAACTGCTCTCCAGGAAATCAAATCTGCTTATATACTTTCCTTAACTGCATGCTTTAGCTCTTTATAAAAAACCAGAACTTTAAAAATGAAACACCACAATTCTGTGCTAGAATAGGCTTATACTAAACCTTATTCTATACTAGAGTACTATGGATTTCTTCTCTTGTAATTCCTTTGGATGTGGGGTTTTGACTGTTTCTCCTTTTGTAGATGCTTGAGCTCATTTAAAAAACAAAACAAAATATATAGAAAAGTAAGTACTGAAAGCGTGTTCTCTTCATTTGTAACATCAGTGGCTGTAGAAATAGGTTGAAAAAAACTCGAGAAAAGCCTTCAATTTGATTAGAAATTATCCAGAAACAGCACCAGAACCAAAACAGTGGACCTGGGGAGGCACTGGCATTATGCAAGTTACGGAGTTCAGCCTAGCTGGGGACATGAACCAGGCACTGAAGAGCCACCTCTCTATCTGAATCTGTGGGAATCTTTCATTTGAGTTAAACATCTTTCCCAAGATACCCCTCTGTTGTTATGTGACATAAGTTAAGTGTCAGTCACAGACTGGGTAACATTGCTCCCTATATGGTTAGGCTACTACAATGTTTGTTCCCTAAGGTTATATATCTTTGTGCCTTCCTTTGTTCTCATCTTTGGTTGGTCACCCCTAAAAGAGTTCTTTCCCTGGTTATTGTTGTTCAGCCTTTGGGCATTGTCCCTATTTTCTTTTATTCCTCATTAAAGTGTTATTTTCCTGGTGCCAACCATTGCTCCCGCTCCTATTTATTTTTCCACCACCCTCTGCCCTGAAATCAGGGGACCTAAAGGTTTATCACAGCCACCCTCACTGCCTCAACTGTTTTGACCAGTTGCTGGGCGTGATGGCCCAGGCTCACCTTTTATTACCTGCATCTTGTCTCACTTCAGAACTATACTTTATATTAGAGACCTCCATTTTATTCCAACAAGATTAAGAGCAGGCATTATTCTGCAAGAAGTTAATGAAACACTTTTGGGGATGAGTATTGGTATGAAGTGCTTTTTACCTCCCAGAGTTCTCAAAGCACTTTACGATTCAAATGTAGTGATACAGATGGCTCTCACTCTCACTGCTCAACTGTAACCAAATGAGGAATAGTCAGCAAGAAACATTTAATTTTCCCCCCTTAACCCTACATAAATATTTAGAAAAAGAATTGAAGTATACCTCTATTGAAATGGGAAGGGGAATGTAGGTGGAAAGAATTTAATTACCAGAGTTGAAATTTGACAGGGGGAATACATCACACTTTCCAGTTATACGATAACATTTATCTGCTCTAAGTAGTGCTCTGCATACAGTACATACAGCAAGCAGTCTGAAGTGCTGCAGTCTGAAATCACTGCCTCTCCTGAAGAGATTCCTGCAGCAGGAAGACTGGTTGGTAATTAACACAACTTAGCATGCTTGAAATCTTTAATTATCTAAGGGGCATGGGAGGAACCCTAGGGGCCTCAATCCTTTACCTGCAGGGCAATGAGATGGTATGAGAGCTGTGTGCCCTGTCTGCTTCTTGTCACTGCCATTGCAAAGCCCCAGTGAAACAGCTCCTGAACAGGAGCCATGAAAGCTCAGACATGCAATACCCTGGTGGCTGAAGGGCTCTCAGAAATGCTCTCAGAAATGTTCTCAAGCTAAGGTACAGCTTAGTACCTCGTCCCATGCCTAGAGGTACCTAAAAGTGTCACTAAAAATTTTGCCAGCTGTATTAATTACTCTTATATTTATGTCCCCAACCCCAAAAAACTCGTGACTGGAAACAGTGGCAGGCAGTGAGTTGAACCTGCAGAATTTATTGTGCTAGAATAATTGAAGAATAATGATGATGCAAGGGACCTTGAATGATTACTGTGTTTAAGTTCCTGCCCCCAAACAGACTAAACTACACCTTACAGCACTTTTGGTGAAAAATAACCTAAACTGTTCTTAAAGCAGTTTAGTCCTGATGAGACCATGTACCTAATGAAGTCTATTTCATCATCCTCACTGTCAGAAAGTATTTCTTCCTCTCAAATGCAAATCTTGTTATCCTGTCCACTGCACAAATGCAAATGCATATACTAAGTGCATTAGTTTGGACTAATGGTTTCTTTAGAAGAGTGGAAGAAATAGGTGTTGTCTGGCATTACATTTAAAGAGAGGAGCAAGAAAAGATGGTTTTGGGAAGAGAAAGGCAGACAGCTGAAGCATCAGGTAAAAATAAAAGCTATTTGTGAAACATATTTTGTTGAGTGAATGAATGCAGGTTTGATGAGGTTCATAAGTAACATCCTGCACGGTCAGCAGGGAAACCCTAATTAGGCAGGATAGCCTTCCTCATTATTAATTAGAGATATATGCTTGATTAAAGAGGTACAATTCTTCCTATACTGCAGGAGGCCAATAGGAAGCCTGAAGCATGCATTGAACCTGTTCCTACCTCTCTCTTGCACACACAGACACATACCAAGTGTTGCTGTGCAGCCTCTCTTACCCTCCCCATGCACACACAGACACGTGGTGCAGGACACCTCCACCTCCCTTCTCTCCCTTCCCAACAGGTACTGCTTATTGTGTGCCTGGCTTCAGAAGAAAGCAGGGATAATGTCCTCCAGTAGATGAGGAAGAGGCTGTTGAGCATGCTGTGGTCAATTGGTAAACAGGGGGAAACCGGAGTAATAGTTGTATACAAATTATTAGCTCCCACTGTTTCCTGACACACGTCTCCCAGCAGATGCCACAGGTAAATATGCAACTGAGGGTAGTGCTTCTGGGAGCACTCATAAAATACAGCTTTTATCTTGCTGCTTCCAGCCCATGTCTGGTAATGTATAAATAATGTTAACAGCATCCACGCAGACGGTCATAGATTGGTTATGCACTGGGTGTATGCATGCCTGGTGAAATACAGATTTTGCTGCAAACTTGAGATACAGAAGAAGGGAGAAAAAAAAGGCCCTTAAATACACACCTACCAAGGTGATAAGTTACAAGAACTCCTTTTTAGATAAGAAAAGCTGGACATTTAAGGGCTTTCTGAATGTCCCTTTAGGCAAGCAGCCTTCAGACTGATTCAAGATAGGTTATGAATATAGAGTGGTAGCTGCTTGACATGGGTCTGGCTCCACACAGCAAGATGACAGCTTCATATCCCAGAACACCTCAGCAATGCCACAGCTGGTGTAAACAGGAAGCTCACTGTATGGCAGTATAGTTAACAGGAGAATCCTCTGTCAGTGGGGCCAACATTATTGTAAAGATAGATGCCAGTGTGCTTAGGAAAATAAACAAGAGATCAAAATTAATTTTTGCTGCATTTGGTTTCCCATACACTTGTCTCATTTTTCCACGTGTGCTTTGTACGTGTTCCAGCCATACCAATTTGCTCCATAAATGTGCATGAGCATAAGCTTATCCCATTTTACTGTCCACAGATCATAGACACAGTCCTGCAACTGAGAATGCACCAAGTATATTGTAAATACCATCCAAAAATATGGTGACAAAATGGAGAAATGAAGGAGTTTTGAGGAAGGCATGCAACAAGATCATGTCTGTGGAGGAGCTAAAACACAGCTCTAAAAACATAAACCACTGGTATTTCCAAGGGATAGTCACAATCCTGCTGATAGTTACAAGGCTGCCACAGATACTTTATTAGCTTTGGTTTTGTTGTTCAACCTTGCCAAAATGAGAAGAGTACCTGAGAGGAACAATTCTGCAAAGGAGGTGAACATCATTTTGTAAGTGGATTCCATTTGTGAAGATGGCTTTAGGTGCATCGAAATAAATCACTTTGTATTTTATTGACAAATGTATGCAATATAGCAGGCTCACAGTGGCTACAAAATTGAGAGAGATTCGATTATCTATAAATAATTCCTTATTATGTGTCAACGTGAGGAAGTACAGACAGAAACGTGAGCTGAATACAGGAAGGAGATCAAAGGAGCTGAGCTAAATATTCAAATGCAACAATTTGATAGAGTAAGGGAACAGAAAATCAAAAAACTACCTACAGTGATTGCTGATCCTGAGAATTGATGGTGGTCATACATTTTTACTGTTATTTTCCTAGTGATAAAAAATGTTGGGTTTTAATCTGAAGTTGAAGCATTGCACTGCTTTTCACTTTTTCTAAATTTTCTGTGGAAAGCTGTTTTGTGATGCAGCTTGTATCACTTTATGTAAAAATACTGAAATTTTTTGCAGCTCTGTCTTATGAAAAATAAAACTGTTTTGGCACAAATTAAAGAAAAAAAAAAGATTTTAAAATGGGGAGTATTTCACCAATACTTTGTAAATAGAAATGTACCATTTGGCCTATCATCAGTTTGTGTTAGTACACAGTCAGTGTCATAAAGGAGAAAAAAACAATCTAACTGGGAATCAACCCTTCTCAAACCTCAGTATAGGGAAGAATGTTCATTTTGAAGTAAGATTTGCTAAAAAACACTCATCCCTTTGAAGTTTCTCTTTCACATGTATTTCTCTATAATAGAAGAAAAAGATACATTTTAACTGCCAGCATTTCATGCATCATCTATTCTTAACTTTAGTTGGCTTTCAGAAACAAAGCCATGAGAATTGCAGGAAGATCAGGCTTTAATTATTGTTTTACTTTTAAAAAAATGTAGTCTGTTTTATCTCTTAGTATCAAATTCCTAAAAAGCACTCACCCTGTCACATGGCTTTCTATAAAATTATTCATAGAATTACATAGGCACAAATATCAATATACTGAGGGGTTTAATTTTATGTTGTGGCACAAACACTTTGTAAAATAACTTTCTAAAATAGTTTTTCGCAGTTTCACACCCATGACCAATACCCAGGCTATTCTATGGTTCCATTTTTTAGCATAAGTGATCCAGTAATTGATAGCCTGAAGCATACTGTGAATGGTAAGCTTTTTAGGGTAGACTAAATACAGGGACAGTTTGTATTAATTCTAGTAAGAACTAGTAAGTGCATCATAATTTCAGATTACTTAAATCCAAGAAAACCCAAGAAAACACACCAAAACACGCCAAAACACAAGAAAACACAAGAAAACCCAAGGTAACTGTGTCATGTCCACTTTGTGATTCAGCAGATCAGAGAAAATATTAAGAACCTCTCCCTGGGACTTATATCTGTGGATATGCTCCTTGTAGAAGTGAAGCGAAGATGGCCTAGTTACTGATTTCTCACTATCAATAATTTTGGCCCACAGTCTGGTTTTGGCTTGGCAGAAGTCAGTAGGAACATGTTGTTTCTTTAAAAACCCTCCCCATGGAGTGTTGGAAATTGGAAGATTCATGATGCAGATGCTAACAGCCCCCAGTGTTCAGCCCTGCCCTTAGGGGTTGTTGCAGCACGTTTTTTGCTTACTGTATTTGATTTAATTACTTTCTATATTGTAAAGTTGTAAACCCCTCCCCCTCCCGTTATGTTAATAATTTATCCCAGGTGTTCCCTTCTATTCCAGCTGCCAATCCTCTCTGGAAACT